>JAFEMH010005815.1:0-105000 GCA_022495995.1 Adenophora triphylla var. japonica
TTGTCTCGAATGTGGCCTCGGCGGTGATCAGAACAATCTATTTCCCGTGAAGAGTACCTTGAGTTGCTCTTCCATCTGGGATTCCCTTGAATGTATACTCATCTTTGGGCGTGGTGGCATTTGGCCGAGTAGAAGCGGTGATGTCGAGGAACGCTCCCCTAATTGGATTAGCTTTGAGTCCTCTGAAACGCTTGAGGTCCCGTGCTAGCTGTTCCATTCTTTTTGTAGTCTCTGTGCTGACTATCCCTGCCTCTTTCTCATATTCATCAGTTCCACTATCGGTCCCCTCGGATTCTGCTTTGTCGGTTCAGCTGTCGAGTCCCTCGGTTACAGCTGTCGGTTCCCTTGTCGGTCCCCTCAGTTCTGCTGTCGGTTCCCTTGTCGGTCCCCTCAGTTCTGCTGTCGGTTCCCTTGGTGAAGTAATGAGCAAGGTTGAGAATGTAAGGTCGTAGGTCGGGTGTGCCGTCGGAGGTTCCCCTTTTGCGGGCTGCTGCCTTTGTGCGAGCGAGCCTTTTATCTTCCTTGACGTCAGCTGGCGTTGGCACGTAGCCAAGCCCCTGGACCATGGTGTGGTCCTTGACTTCAATAACTTGGTGTTGGCCTTGTAGCCTTTTGCCGAGCCTCAGTCAGGGGATGAAGTTCATGAGTTTCATCATTCTCATGGCGGGAGGAATCTGATCGTGAGACAGTGGAAGGTCCACGTTGCATATTTGGATTCTGGAAGTCTCCACAGTGAATCCAGTTAATGGCATGTCGTCACTATGCTTGATTTCTAACACTGGAATGTCGTTGGTGCTGGTCCCCTCGGTGGTGACACTGTCGCCGTAGACTGTGGTTAGCTCGTTGCCTTGCATGAACTTGAGGCACTGATGAAGGGTGGATGCCACGCCGTTGATTTGATGTAGCCAGGGACGCCCCACACTACAAGAAAAGGGGCTATTTACGGCGCTCATTTACGGCGGTGGACACGCGTCCGCCGTATATATCATATATATACGGCGGTTATGTATACCGCCGTATATAATTAATATTTACGGCGGTCTAGACCGCCGTAAGTAAGTAAATACGTATATTTCTCAGTGAATGCGTATGAGATCGAAGTTATATACGGCGGTGTATAAGTAGCCGCCGTATATAGTTAACTATATACGGCGGGTTATACGCGTCCACCGTATATAGTTAACTATTATCGGCGGATTATACGCGTCCGCCGTAAATGTTATTAAATACCGGGAAACCAAATTTCCCTATTCAGTTTCGCGGTATCTCTCCCTCCCTCTCTTTCTCTCCTCCATCGCGGCGGCTAGAGGCACGAAGACTCCATAGCTAGGGCACGAACGAACGAAGATCTCTTACTCTCCTCTAAATCGGCGAGGTTGGTATTTATTTTTAATTTTTTGGATTTTATTGTTCTTGGTCTTATTACTCGGTCTCTCTTTCGTCTCTCCTCTAGCGATCTCGGTAGCTCTCTCCTCCCGGCTGGGAAATTGAGCTTTGATTTCTTCCAATCAACAACAATCGGGTATACATTTCTTTCCCCTTTTCTAATTTACTTTGAATTTACGGGTTTTTTTTTTTTTTTTTTAACTCAATAATGTTAGTACTCCGATATATTATATTTTGTTCTTGGTGTTGTGAGTTATTGTTGATAGGTTTTAAGTCCCAAAACATGTCCATGCACTTTGCTGTAAATGGCCTTAAAATAAGCGAGACCAAGGGTGGCGAGCGGTGTTGAAGCTGGGTTGTTGTTGTTGAGTTTCTTTGATGTTTCGAAAGTGCACTGGGGTTTCGGGTGCCGGGGGCATGACTCGTGCTTATGAGCACGAGTCGTGACCCTCGAGGGGACTCGTGAGAGGTAGTCGTGCAATTGGAGATCAGATCGTGCGGGGAAGTTTCACGACTCGTGCACTCATGCACGACTCGTGACCAAATCAAGTGCAGGGTCAACTTTGGGGCCTTGTAGACCTAGGTAAAGGGGTAGGTATTGAACCACTCTTTAACTAAACTTGTTGTACAACTTTAGTAAAACATTTTAGCACTTGGAATTGTCCAAAAAGGTTTTGGCAAGAGCTTTAAAAATTGATCTAAAGTTGCTTGAAAGACAGTTTTTTATTCTTTGAAGGGTTATAATCTGCAGTTTTGGTCCATTTTCTAGGCTTTGCAAACCTAGGCTAAACAACTCGGATTGGAACACTTTTTGATCCTGTATTTAGTACAACTTTAGTACTACATTAAGGAATTTGAAATGGGACAATTGGATAATGGGAAGTGCTTTAAAAGTGGTCGTGAACTTGCTTGAAAGGCAGTTTTTGACCATTGAACCAAATGTTATAAAACTTGGTTTTGAACTTGAACCCTAAAGGTAAGTTGTTCAATGTTGTATAGAGATTGTGTAGGGCTGGTTATATGTTGTTTTATCCCTACATGGTGACTTGTGCAAGGTCCTTGGCTTATATAGTGCCTTAAATAAGAAGTTGCACTCTTGTGTTTGTTAAACGGGAGTTGAACACCACTGTTTTACCATCAATCAACAACAATAAGATTTTTTTTTATCTCATTATGATGTAATAGTGTGGATAATGGAAATGGAGAAAATTGTAAAATATCTAAACTTGGCCACTTGTCGAATTGTAAAATATCTAAACACCAACCTAGTTCCTTAAATATAATAACACTTTTCTTATATTACCATCGCTCTCTAAGATAGTACCCTTCGTAGACCCTACACAAAAAATAATGTTGCGCACTTCAATCTAATTCCTAAAAATAGTTCCAAATCTTGTTGCATGTGCATATTCTTTTGCACATCAACCTAGTTCCTTAAATTAGCTTCTCAATTAGGGGGGGGGGGCTTGTGAGAGAGAACGAATGATGTTGTCATAGGGTTATACTATATCATGGGCCCAAGTTCGACTAATAGGCTAGGCTCCAACAATGTATATTATCTATATCGAGCCAAAAGTTGTACATATTTAGACTATGTTTGTTTATGAGTTTATTTTTATTCTAAACTTTGTGTCTCTCGGTCTTATATATAGGTTGTATTTTAACGTTAAAAATATCAAGTCCAAGTCATATATGGACAAAAGTTGGATTGATTTGGATAATCGAATTTCAAATGAGTATTTGTCTGGGGTTGACAACTTTCTCGATTTTGCATTCTCAAAAAAGTCTGTTGGTGTTAAAGAAATATATTGTCCTTGTAAAAAATGCGCAAATCGTTACCAAGAAGACCGTGCAACCGTGAGATCACATTGTATTGCAGTGGGATTTCAAAAAGATTACAAGAATTGGATTAGGCACGGGGAAGAGTACATTTCGGCGCGTAAGAATGATAATAATGATAGGACAGCTGAAGATGGCATTGAAATTGAATTGGGCGTGCAAGATTGTATGAGGCGAATGGTACATGAAGGGATGGGTATGCCGGATAGTAACCGGCCCGGGAATTGAAGAAATCGTACAATCGAGATGCATCCACGCAAAGTTTCTTAGACTTTTGAGAGATCTTGATCAAGCCTTGTGGGAAGGGTGTGATAAGTTTACGGTACTCTCATTTATTGTAGAACTTATGCACTTTGGAAGGCTAATTATCGAGTGGCCGATAAAGGGATTTACTTCTTTATTAAAAATTTTCATTAGGGCATTGCCTCAGTCGGCGAACGTGCCAAGTTCCTATCGTGAGGCGTACAAGATGGCTGCGGATTTGGGTTTTAGTTATAAAACGTGGGACGCGTGCATTAATCATTGTATGTTGTTTGAAATGAAACTGAAAAACTTACTAAATGTGAAATTTGTGGAGCCTCTAGATATAAGCAACAAGAAGAAGGGGTAGCGGTGAAGGTGCGGAAACAAGTGGCAAGAATAAACTTCCCGAAGCAGGTAGCGATGAAGAAAGTATGGTATTTTCCCTTAAAGCCAAGGTTGCAAAGGTTGTATTGGTCATCTAAGACCGCGACACTCATGAGATGGCATGCCGAGAAAAGAATAGACGATGGTGTCTTTGAGGCATCCTGCGGACTCTCGTGCGTGGAAGAAATTCGATGAACGTTATCCATTATTTTCAAGTGAAATTCGAAATGTTAGATTGGGATTAGCATCGGCGGATTTAATCCTTTGAGAACAATGACTATATCTCACGGTACTTGGCCGGTTGTGCTTATGCCATACAATCTTCCACCTTGGTTATGCATGAAACAACCATATTTCTTCTTGTCGGTGCTTACTCAAGGCCCAAAAGGGCCGGGCAACAAGATAGATGTGTATCTCCAACCGTTAATTGATGAGTTGAAGGAATTGTGGGAAGATGGTATATCAACTTATGATGCATCAAGGAACGAGTTGTTTACTTTACGAGCTTCACTATTGTGGACAATAAATGACTTTCTCTGCATATGGAATGTTGTGCGGATGGAGCACTAAAGGTGAATATGCTTGCCCTTGTTGCAATGTGAGACCTCAAGCACGATGGTTGAATCATGGTGGCAAGTATTGTTATATTGGTCATCGACGCTTCTTGCCTAGGAGTCATGCTTTTCGTAAGGATAAAGGCTCTTTTGATGGTACTCATGAAGTGAGAGATAAGCCCAAGTTATTGTTTGGAACAAAATTGCTTAAACAAGTTGAAAATATGGAAAGCAGTATAAAATAGAAGATGTTATTAAAAAGAGGAAAAGAGAAGAGGGTGAGAAGCAACAAGCCAAGTTGGAGAAAAGAAAAGGTTCCTAAGTTGTGTCACAATTGGAAAAAGAGGAGTATCTTCTTTGAGTTGCCTTATTGGGCAAATAATCATGTTCGTCATAATCTTGATGTTATGCACATTGAAAAAATGTGTGTGATAATGTGCTACATACTCTGTTAGGTGCTAGGAAATCAAAAGATAATGATAAAGCAAGAAAAAGACCTAAAAGTGATGAACATTCGGAAACCATTGCATCTACAAAAGCTTCCATCGGCAAAGATATTATGCCTCGGCTCGGTTTACAATGAGTAAGAAGCATAAAGACACATTCTTGAAAGTTCTAAAGGAGTCAAAGTCACGATGGCTACTCGTCAAACATATCTCGTTGTGTACATCTAGAGGAAAAGAGCTATTTGGGGTCTTAAGAGCCATGATAGTCATATTTTGCTCCAACAACTACTCCACTTTAGGCTGTTCGAAAAGTGTTGCCTACTTACGTTGTAAAAGCCATCATTGAGTTGGCAAATTTCTTTAGGCAATTATCCTCAAAGGTGAATACACTTGCGATCTCGAAAAGATACAAGATCGGATGGGTTTGTCACACTATGTGCTCTCGAGAAAATATTCCCACCGGCTTTCTTTGATGTTATGGAGCACTTGCCGGTGCATTTAGCCGAGGAGGCCTTGCTAGCGAGCCCAATACAATTTCGTTGGATGTATCAGGTAGAGAGGTACATCCATATTAAATTTACTTTGAAAAAGTTAAATTCTTTTTTACATCTGCTTTAGCATGAGTAAATGTTTTTGTAGGTTTCTACTTACATTAAAATTATATGTTCGAAATCGAGCCCATCCAGAGGCCTCCATAGCTAAGGCAATTGTGGGTGAAGAATGCATGACTTTTTGTACGCAATATTTGGATGACATTGAGACAAAGTCCAATCGTCCTAGAAGAAATGATGATGAAGGTGATGAGTTAGGCCGCTTTGTAGGAAAAGAAGAGGTAATTATCCTTGATTACATCACACGAGTACAAGCGCATAGATATGTGCTTTTCAATGCGAAGATGTTGAACAATACCTAGAGTAAGTGATTCCTTACATGAGGCTTACATTCCTTATATCTTTTATATTTCAAATTAATACTTAATTCATATTTTCGATCTGCTCGAGAATGCATCGTGTACATTTGAGGGAGACATTACCTCGTAATCAACGACATCTTATAGAGAAAGAACATAATGATAAGTTTGTTAGCTGGTTTAAGGATTATGTAAGTATGAAACCACCTTCATATAATAGTTTCAATTTATCGTTTTAAATATTTTCTTATTAAATTTTGTTTTTATAAAAGGTATGCACGACGAAAGACGTAGTGCCCGAAAGAATTACGAGTCTTGCATTGGGTCCTCATATGGATGCGAGGCGGTATAAGTCTTACATAATAAATGGTTTTCGATTTCGAGTGAAGGATGTCGATAGACGAAGAGGAAAACTCAAAATAAGTGGAGTCATCTTTGAATGCGAAGTGTGACAAGTTTTGCAAGCCGAAAGGATAATAATCCCATTGTAGGGGATGTTAACTTCTACGGGGAGTTGATTGAGATCCTTGAAATTCGTTATAGCAACTCAATAAGATTTGTATTGTTTAAATGTGATTGGGTTGATAGCAGGACGGGCAAGATGGAAGATGAGCAAAAATTTACTCTTGTAAACTTCAATCACAAGTTGTATAAGGATAATCGAGTTGGTGATGAACCATTCATATTAGCATCTCAAGTGAGCAAGTTTGGTATGTTAAAGATCCTATAGAAAGTGATTGGAAAGTTGTGATGAGGATTACGCCAAGAGATAGTTTTGACATATATTCAAATGATGATAAACAAGTTGCAAATTCGATTCCACAATTGGTACCATTTTTGCTCACAAAATCTGGATGAAAATGTTGCTAACGAAGAAGCATCGTGGGTGCGAGAGGGAGTTGATGGGGTCGAGATTGAAACTACTAATATCAATGACCTAGATGTTGATATGGCCGATAATGATGATGTTGATATGGCCGATAATGATGATGATTAGTTTGAGTAGTATTTGTTTAGATCTTATTTGCTTACTATTTACTAAGACAATGTTATTACTTAAGTTTCATGTTTCAATCAAACTTCTTATTTTTGTATGGTTGAATATTAATATTGTTACTTCTATATAATATGTATTTGTTTAGGTCTTATTTGCTTACTATTTACTAAGACAATGTTATTACTAAAATTTGTGTCTCTCCGTCTTATGTATAGGTGGTTTTTGTGTTGAAAATATGCCTCTAAGGAGAGAGGGTAGCAACAAGAGGGGTAGACAAAACCCGCCGCCCGTAGTCCCAAATGATCCGTATATGGGATTGACCCAATTGACCGCCGCTCAAAAGAAAAATGGCGGAAGTTGGAGGGTAGGAAATTTCAAGTCACCACTTTCCTTCATTTGCCGGTGTTGAGTGATTTGGGTTTAGAGACGTTAGTAACAGAATGGATGACGCAAGCCGGGTTAGGTAATTTCTGGGGAAGACTCCATCTACGTATTTGAGATATTCACTTGAGTTCCTTTCAACTTTGGAGGTAGGCCGGGGTCACAAGAAAATACTATTCGGTTTCATATGAATGATGAAGCCTATCGAGTGGATTATGATGAGTTGAGGCAAATCTTTGGGGTTGATCGTAGAGAGGAAGCTGGGTCGAGTACGATGGGGGGACTTGTTTTTTCTTTTCGGAGCTCACGGGATTGCCCGCAAAAAAAAAAATACCTTAGGGCTTCCTCTCTTTCTCACCCGGCTTGGAAATTATTTTACGAGAGGTCTATCTATGTCTTGGTTGGCAAACGGAGAGCCCGCTCAATTGAATGTGGCTATGGTAAACCTTTTGCGAACGGGGTTGAGGAGTTTTCGGGTGATTCTGATTGGGTTGATATTTTTGTTCGGAGATGTGAGGCATTTGCCCTTACCAAAAGGGAAACATATCAATAGGGGGATGATCACATTGATTGTGAAGCTTGTGTGGGTGAACCAAAACCCGAGGCGATGAGATTGATGGGGGCACGAGTTTTTATTACGTAGGCGGCTGAGTGCGGTATGACAAGTTTGTGAGGGGCCGGAGGGCGACGGACAACAGGTCTTTATTATTTGAATATGGTACTCCCGGGAGGACGGTCCGTTGCGGGGTAGGGGCCACGTTTAGAGTGGTGAACAAGCCGAGCATTGGCGTATGCCGGTGTTGATGATCAAATGGATCCCGTTGATGAGGAGGATGATGAGGAGCGGGAAGAGGAGGATCGGGAGAGACGGGGTGGTCGGGGAGGAGAGAGGAGAACCGAGCCGGCGGGGTTCTTTTGATCGAGTGGGATACCATGAGGGCATTTTTGGAGGAGCGGGGAGCGATCAAGGATCGCTCGGGAGCGGAAGCCGACATGCTTTGGAGGATGCTAGATGGGGGAGGTTATCGCTCGGGAACGAGTCGACGGACTTTAGAGGATGCTAGATGGGGGAGGTGCAAGATCGGTTTGAGGGGTTGGAAGATGAAGCTGCCATTTTGGGAGCCCGGTATACGCAGCTGGAGGCTTGGGCGATGCGAGAGAGCCCGGAGTTACGAGCCTTGGTTTCGGAGGATTATTTGACTATGATGCATTCGAGAGCCACTTTGCTCGTGCACGAGGCGTTCTTCCCGTCAGACCTACTATCGAGGACAAACCTCAGGCTCTCATCGGTGATGTTATTATTGTGATGTTATTATTAATGTTTCATGTTTCAATCAAACTTGTTATTTTGTATGGTTGAATATTAATATTGTTAATTGTAATATGTATTTGTTTAGATCTTATTTGCTTACTATTACTAAGACAATGTTATTACTTATGTTTCATATTTCAATCAAACTTGTTATTTTGTATGGTTGGATTGAATATTAATATTGTTAATTGTAATATGTATTTGTTTTGCTTCTTTTGATCAAACTCTTATTTCCTACAGGATCTTGTTGCAGCAGCTTACTTTCTACCTCCGTCATCTGCTAGCTTGTCCAGGTACTCCTTTTACTTTGGGATGTCCCCGCCTCGCTTCCCCACCGATTTGGTACCCGCGGGAGCCCCAGCCCCCCCCCCCGTACTATTTTATACTTTTTCTGTATCAAGCAAGGCTTGCCCTATAGTGTTGTTGTTGTTGTTCCTTGTGGTTGTTGTTGTTGTTCCCCCTGCCCCGCTTCCCCACCGATTTGGTATTTGTTTTTTGTTAAATGTGACATATAACAAATGTGTCCACAACCCATGAGCCCCCCCGTAATGTCATGTTTGTTGTTCCCCCCGCCCCGCTTCCCCCACCAATTTTTTGTTTTTTGGTCCCATTGAGTAAAGAAGTATTATAAAATTTCCATTTTGGTTAAGTGTAATTTCTAATGGGACACCCAAATGAGAAATATGTTTAGTTCTTAATGGGACGGAGGGAATACACACACACATATATATGTACATATATATATACATATACAAGTAGTGATGTGTGCAATCAAATACATGCAATTTTTTAAGATTTGCAAATTTTTTACCAGCTTATTTTTTCAATGATAGTGAAAATTTTAGTCTTGAAATTGTCTTGTTTTGATGGATTAGGGAGAGGAAGCTAATGAAATTTGGTAGTTATAAAGCGTAGAAAATAGTGGTGGTTAGGGGAAAAATAGGAGAGAGGCAAGAAAGAGTCCAAGAGACCAAATCCCTACCCTCCTTGGCACATAGTAACATTGTGCGCATACGTGTGATAGCCAAAGTGGTATACTAATAGAACTGACTTTGCGGGCGTTTGAAAAACTTAAGTTGGCATATGCGAGTTCTAATTTCTGCAAAAGTATTTACCATTACCAGCATAGTGTAAATATGTGTTCCTGTTTCTAATAAGTCACCTCACTGCCAGGCTTGCTTTCCTTGTCTTGCGTTCTTAGGTTTCCCCCTGCTTTCCTTGGGGTGTTTTATTTGGTGCTGACGTATTTATATGTGCACAGACTCTCTCTCTTTGTAGAATTACATTAATGGATTAACGCACCTTTTTCATGTTTTGGTGAAATGATTGGAAGGATGAATGATCTATTTGTGATGCACCCATGCATCTAATAATCTTGGGGGTTATAATTTAGGATATCATTCAGTTATGTTCTTCCACTGGTTATGTACAGTGTGTTTTCACATTGCTCATTGCTCATTGCTGAGTATATATTCTCAATTCCTGTGCATTAACTTACTGCAGGAGATTGCATCTGGGCATTTATACTGGATCTTGATTATTATTATCTTGTTAATCTCTTTGTATCATTCCATCTCCTAATGCAATGAGCTCTTTTTTTTTTCTCTATGCTAATTATTGCTACATATGTCAATTTCAACTTCAATGAGCTCTGTTATACTTTATACTTTTAATGAAAACGATACTTGGTATATAGATGGAAACCATTAACCTTCCTGTATCGCTCCCTAACCCGGGGCTTGGGATAAATTGTGGTCTAACAATCCCACGTACCGGTATCATTTTTCTTTAAAAAAAATGAAAAAAAAAAGAAAAGTTGTTCTTCTTTCTTTGTTTTGTTGTTGTTCTTTGTTTTGTTGTTGTTATTCTTCTTTGTTTTGTTGTTGTTATTGCTTCTTTGTTTTGTTGTTGTTCTTCTTTGTTTTGTTGTTGTTCTTCATTTTGTTGTTGTTGTTCTTCTTTGTTTTGTTATTGTTGTTCTTCTTTGTTTTGTTGTTGTTATTCTTCTTTGTTTTGTTGTTGTTGCTGTTTTGTCAATGTTCATATTTCTATATCTACCTTGTAGTATTACAATTGTATATTGGAAGCATTGTTATTCTATAAGGCCATTTATAAGACCAATATATGGTCTTATACATGATACATAAGACCTATAATAAATTTATAGGTCTTATACATATATTATAAGATTGTTTTTTTGGTCCTTTACTTGGTTTATCCAATTCTTGTGCTATAATTGAATTGTCATATGACAGATATGCCTCCAAGGAAAAATTTATTACCAGGTCAGGGCTCTAACCTAAAGGAAGAGGGTTGGCAAAACCAACCGCCAAATGGGGTAAAGAGAGATTGATCATAATATGGAATAATTATGGTCAACCGGTTGGTGGGGAAATGGCACAATTAGCTACTCGGATAGGAATTTTTGCTAAAAATGGGGAACATTTCCCATTAACTAATGAGTGGTCTCGAGATGAATCACGAGTGCATAAATAACGTATGGAATGACGTTACGGTAAGTTGTAATCCATATTTCTTACATATATCTCTAGTACGTAGTCAAAAGTCTTATGCTTCTCTAACAATTGATTTTTTTTCTTTGTTGAATTGTGTATATAGGAAAATACAAATGCTCCTCCGGAGTATTTCCGGTTATGGCTCTTTCTCTCGCTAAAGCGTGGCGTATTTGGAAATACAATGTGAGACAAGCATATAATAAGTATTATATAGTTATGAATATTACTCGGTTATGACTTTGTTATGAATATTGACTCGATTATGAATATTATTACTCGGTTGAAACGACATTATAAGATGTATCAATCGACGAAGACGCATTGGCTCACCCACCCCGTGGGTGCGTTGCGGATCAATGGGCTGCACTTGTTGCGATGTGGGGTACGCCCAAGGCTCGGAGTATATTTCAAATTAATCTCAATCTATTATCGTGAATGTCTTATATAAGTAGTCAAATTAATACTAATATTATCTTTTTTTTTTTCCAGAAATATCGAAACAAATAAATTGAATCGAGAAAAACAATCGTGCTGAATAGGACCGGAAAAACGTCCCATCCCAAAGTCATCAAAGAGGTTTGTCATCGTTCAATTTAGTTCTCGGTTGTCAATTCAATTAATGTTTCTTTTTGTATCGTATATAAATATTTTTTTTTTTGTCAAATGATTCTATTATAAATTGTAGAGAGGCGACAAGGGATTACCAAGCGATCGCGTAAGCGTTTTCATACATACGCGCACGGGCAAAACACCCGCGAGATCAAGCCACCACTCAAATGATTGTAAGTTAAAGTTTCAACCTTTTCGTTTCGGTTTTGTTATTCTATAGAATATTTTTTTCATTTCTAACTTCATTTTCATAATATTAATTAAAGTTAAAACATTGATATTGAACATGTTGTTTTTGTTACGACAAACGCTTAATGATGCGGTTGAGGAGGCTGCAGAGGACTCTCTCTCGCGGCGCGTGAAGATGTTTTGTTGG
This sequence comes from Adenophora triphylla var. japonica, assembly GCA_022495995.1. NCBI lineage: Eukaryota > Viridiplantae > Streptophyta > Magnoliopsida > Asterales > Campanulaceae > Adenophora > Adenophora triphylla. The sequence goes on from JAFEMH010005815.1 coordinate 11,954, forward strand.
TATGTTTGGCTCGATGACCATGGGAGAGTTCGATGTATGGGAGGCGGTCCGAGACAAAACTAAGGTGTTTGGTAAATCCCAACGCTTCTCGAGGCGGTAGCGGAGGCGGTGGCGGGGAGTCGAGCAGATTTTGAAAGACAACTTGAGGAGGAACGCCGAAAAATGAGGATGAACGCCTTAAGTTACAACAAAAAATTGATGAATTGAAACGTTGGATGGAACGACGTGGAAATGACGGTAATGAATAGGTGTTCGTGGATTTTAGACATTGTATATTTTGGATACATTCAACAACTAACAACTTTTTTGTATAATGGTTATTATGTATGGATACATTCAACATTAATTGTGTTAATATGTAGATTGTAAATATTGATTGCATTTGTGTATTTTTGTTATATTGTGTGTGTACGGGTTGAATTTGGTTTTTGTGAACGTATTTTTGGGGAAAATGAATTATACAAAGTTTGGGGAAAAAAAAATAATAGTATTATTTACGGCGGTGACCAAATCCGCCGTATAAACCTAGGGACGACTCGTGCCCAAAGGGGGGACGAGGGAACCGATAGGGGGTGTAAATGGGACGACTCGTGCCATGTTGGGACCCAGTCGTCCCTATTTAGTTATTTACGGCGGATATAGTGACCGCCGTATAAAAGTCCCATGGACGACTCGTTTGGACGAGGGAACCTGGTGGGGGTGCAACTGGGACGACTCGTCACGGAGCGGACGACTCGTCTCTTATTTACGGCGGTTACACATTCCGCCGTATAAAGATCACTCAAATACGCCATTTTATACGTATGTATTCCATTTATATACGGCGGTGGTATATCCGCCGTATATAGTATATACGGCGGTTCCCCCGCCGTATATACTATATACGGCGATAATTTATACGGGGATCTATTTACGGCGGCTAGTCCGCCGTAAATACTATATACGGCGGGGCGCGTATTATTTACGGCGGATTTTAACCGCCGTAAATAAGCCTGTTTCTTGTAGTGCCAGGATGGCTGTGAAAGTGATTGTAATGTCCAAGACTTGGAATTCGGTGGGGATCATTCGCTTGCCGAACCAGATATTGAGAGTTGCAACCCCGAGAACTGTGCGGGAAGTAGAATCGTAGGCTTTGACAGAGTGGACTGAAGGCTTCAGATCTGTGGGCTTGATGTCAAGCAGATCCATCATCTTGGCGGGCAAGACATTCATTCCGGAACCTCCGTCTACCAACACGCGAGGAAGGCGACGCTCGTCCAGCTGGACTGTGATGTAGAGTGGCTCATTGTGATCAGCCCTAAATTTTGGAAGGTCCAAATCTGTGAAGGTGATAATGTTGCCGTAGTGGATGTTGCCGATCATCTGAATGACTTCATCTGGGGTTGCGTCCACGGGGTCCATGGTACGGGCCAGGCTTTCCTCTAGCTTGAGCTTGTGAGGATATGAAGAGGTAGCGAGAGACCAAAGGGAAATGTTCGCTGAGTCTCGCTGGGCGAGTGAGGATCGGGTCCTCTTTCATGGAACTTGCGTCTTCGGGCGCCGGATTGCGATTACAGCTCCGTCGGCTTTTGGTGGCCTTAGGTGGTAATGCATGGATTTGACCTGATCGGGTCGGACGGCGACATCGGGTTTGGTCCCTTCGAGCAGCCGCTACGGGTTGAGCCATAGTTAGAGGAGGATTCCCTCGTAGCATAGGGCCATATGTCTTCCTCAACTCATTGATTGTATATGTGTTTCCGAGAGCTTCGCAAACTTTGACGGATTCTGTCCCCTGTGATACCGGCTTCTGGGTGCTTCGCAGGAGGTAGCCTACGGTTTGACGCACTGTTCAAATGTCGGTGCACAACATTGGTCGCTGAAGGCTGCGTGCGTTGCGACCCTCGGGGAGGTTGGAGAGTTCCCGACTCAAGCGAACGGTCTCCTTGATCTCCTCACGGTATATCGCGTTCCTTTCCTTCTTGCTGAGCATACTCGGGGCATTGCAGGTTGGAGTGCAGCGATACTCATGGTTTGCTAGTTTTCCTCCACTCTTGGCCCAGATCAAATTTCTTGCAACGGAGCCTGCGTCAAGAGTTAGTGCCTGCGTTTCTTCCCACGTGAGAATAGCCAGTGCTTCTTTGAACTGCGTGCGGCAGTCTAGGTAAACCTCCATCGGGGAGAGTTTTCTTTTCTGCTTTATCTGAGTAGCGGGTATGTCGGAAGGTGAGTACACGGCTTCCCGAACATCTGCCCATGTAACCGGTGGCTGTCCCAGTTGATCGTTTCTGTAAACGAATGCCGCAGTCTGTGGAATTTCCTTGAGTAGTTGCTCGAGACGAATTTCCATCTTCCTCTTGTTTTTAAATAGACCTTCCTCCCTGAGTTGGCCTTTCAATTTGAGTACGGAGATGATCCGTTCCCATCCTCCCAGGACCCTTGGGAGTCCGGTTTTGTTGACTTCATGTCCGGCTTGGAAGAGAATGGTTTCATCGTCTTCGTCGTCACTTTCACGGAGAACTTGCTTTCCTCGGGGAGGTAAGCACTGGGATCCGTTCTGCTGTGCCGTTCCATCTCCTAGGTCATCGGGACCGTTGACCACCCTCGTTTGGCAGAGGGGGTTGGATGAGAACAGACGGTAGTCGAGGAAGTTGCCATGAGCAAAACCCTTGAGGTCGAACTGGTCTAGAGTGGCCTCTAGCTTTCTGTCTGAAGCTGCCTGTGACGCTTTAAGGGCTTGGTCCCTGTAGGTCTTTCGAACTTGGTCTTCGTCCCAAAGACGGCTTTCTTGAGCGGCTAGTTCCATGAGGGCTTTTCTTACGAGAGTTAAGCAGTCTCCGTAGGTGCGCGCCGTCTGACTAGTGTCCAGAATCGTGATCACATTCAAATCGCCGAATGGCGGAAACACTTGGATTACGTTAACGAAGGAAGTCGGACTGGGACATTCCATGCGGCCCTCCTTGATCTCGATTACCAAGAAATTTGCCCATATCTGCTTGATTGACCCCACGGGGGTGTTGAATTCTGCAATGTTGACGGTCTTGTGATCCCGCTCGATCGCCAAGTCTATCAGAGCTAGCGGTCGGCGCGGGATGTACGAATCCGGGGCCGTGACGGCTGGGAGCAGAATCGAACTGGAGCATGTTGATGCTGAGGTGGTCATTTCCTATGTCGGAAGCTGACTCTGTCTTGCGGGGAAGACTTTCACAGATGTTTTCGGGGTGGCTGCCGGAAGCGTTCCCGAGGTGGATTTGACTTGTAGCGGTGTGAGGAGCTTGGTCTCCTTCGCTGTTTCCCTTGGCCTTGGCGGCGCTTGCAGGTATAAGCTTGACTGACGGCACGGGCCGGTTGCCACTGGGGCTGGTACTCGGAAGTAATGATGAGCTCTGAGCTCGCTTGGCCAATGCCTCGTTTACCATGAGCAGGCAGTCGTCGAGGGTGACTTTGGCATTGCAGAATTTGATAATGAGGATCGGGTCCTTGGTGACATCAGGATATCTGGAATAAATGATGTTGACAAAGTCGTCGTCATTCACTTGATCAGAGGGATTCTTCGTTGTGTGAACCAGTTGCTTCCAATTGTCGGATAGCCGTCTGTAATGGACGTTAAGCTTGACAATCTCCATGGTATTGGAGCCTTGGTCGTAGGTGACCTGATCGGAAGGAGTGCCGTCCTCGAAACTGAGCATGTGAATGTAGGGATCTTCTTGCGGGTATGCCGCGTCTTCGACTCCGGAGAGTCCTGATTCGTCATCGTCTGACGGCTCAACCCAAACGTAGGGACGTATGGCGTCCGGGTGCGTTGCTGGAGCAGCTAGGAAAATATCATGCTCTTCGCTGGAGAAGAGGGGTGCAGCGGGTAATTCCTCGTGGAGGACATCCCACACAACTTCCATGCATTCATCCCGAGAATGACAGTGCTTGTTAACCTTTATCACGAAGATTTCTTCACCTGGTGGGGCCAGAGAGTTTGTTTGAAGAATGCTGACGAACCTCCGATTGGAGACCGGGGGTTTACGTGCCCGCATCATGGCGATGTTCAGCGTTTCTTTCCAATCTGCCTCCAAATGTCGGAATCGACAGTTGAACTTGATGTATCGGAGCCCGAGTGCACCGCTCGAGTACGTTTACATAGTTAGCATCTCCGGACTCTGAGGGATTCTGATGAGATTTGCCCCGATAGTCCCTTGGTTGATTCGAAGGAGGTAACCCCGGTGCCTGAGTGCGGGCACGCTTGGCTATTGTCTCGGCTTCGTTCCCTATGAGGAAACTGTCCCCCTTAATGACTTCAAGATCTCCCTGCCGATTAATGAACTTGACGCATTGATGGAGAGTGGAGGCTATGGCTTTCATGTGATGCAGCCAAGGGCGTCCCAGAAGAGCTGTGAACTCGGATGGAATGTCCATCACGTGGAATTTTGTTGGCACCATTTGGGTTTCAAACCAAAGTTCCAGAGTCACTGTCCCCAGGATGGGACGAGACGAGCTGTCGTAGGCCTTGATAGTCCGAGTAGACGGAATCAGATAGCTTTCGTTGATGCGCAGGGCTCGCATCATGCTGAGAGGGAGAACATTAACGGCTGACCCGTTATCTACCAATACTCCGGGGAGTGATACGGTGTTGAGCATGAGGGTGATGTACAGAGCTTCGTTGTGCCCCGAGGCATATCTCGGTAGGTCTTCATCACAGAACGTGATCATACTGCCATACAGTCGGGAATCATAGACCTCGTCTCTATCCGGAGAAGGAGAGTCATCCAGCCATCTGTTTCCTGTCTTCCTCTTGCGAGGCAAAGCCTTTGCTGGAACCTCGGGATTGCGTTGAGGTTGTTGGTGGCGGTTGCCACCCTTGGTTAGCACGTTGATCGATTGCGAGTGCCAAGCTGACCTTGATCTTCCTTTACCGGTCCGAGCTCGGAAGCTGGACAAATTGAACCTTGGTTGTTCCCGTGGGGGGTTATGCTTCTGGCTGGTAGTAAGATTACCAAGATCTGAGGTATTTCGGAGCCACAGGGGTGCGGGTGGTTTCGGCGGGACTTTTCGGCTTTCCCACCCTTATGCCTTCTAAAGCCGCATGGCCGGAGGCAAGGAGGAGGTGGAGTAGAGTACGTAGTAGTCGAACCTCCGGAAGGCTCTCGAGTGTACCCACACTAGTGTCTCCAGCTTCGTACCTCTCTCTCGATTCTTTGTTGAGAGGACTTCTTCTTTTGTTTTCTCGGAGGAGTGCTCGGACCGTTTCTCGGGACTCGTACTCCCGGGCGAGGCGGAGCGATCGCAAACATCGTAGGCGATGTGGACATTAGAGGAGGATCCAGTGAAAGAGGCGGAGAAACCGGTTACAGCGGCAATCTTCTTGGGCACCCACTCAATGGAATTCACGCTGTTATTGTTCGGAAAAGGGTTTCCGATCAGCAATAGCCCACGGGGCGCTCCAATTTGCCTTCTTCTATCAGGTTCTGGATTTCTTATCGTAACCCCAAACAGTTGTCTGTGGTGTGGCCGTGATACTGATGGAAGGCACAGTACTTGTTCTTGTCCGCATTGGCTACGGGATTCTTGGGTTTGTAATTAGCAACGGGTTTAAGGAGACCTTCCTTAATTAACCCTTCCAGCATCTTGCTCAGTGGCATGTCAAACTTGTCGAAGTGTACGGCGAGTCGCTTCGAGTAGAATTGCTGCTTTGCGGGGCTGGGTTTTGTTACCCGGCTGCATCCCGATGGATGTAGTTGACAGACGTATCTTTCCCTTTGTCGGGGGCCGGTGCGGGATTATATGCAAGCTCTTCGAGCGGTATACGTATGGGCGTGCGGTAGCCAACTTTCCTTGAGATCCTTCTCGAACTGTGAGCCGGCATTGACCATGGCCCGGAGATCTAGGAAGAAATGATGACTGATGAGAGTTCTGATGGACGGTCTTAAGCAGGACTTGAAGACCCGCATCTGCTCATCTTTGGAGAGTGGCTCCATGATCTCGGAGAGTTTCCAGCTCCATCTTTTGTAAAATTCTCTGACGCTTTCATCCGCCTTCTGTTCAGTGGTGATTAAGTCCTCACGACTCGTCTCCCACTCTAAATTGGATCGGTACCGTTCCGGGAAGATGTTCTTGATCTCGATCCCAGGTGTGGCGATCCGCGAGCTTGACCCTTAGAAACCACCGTAACGGCGAACTTTTGAGCGTATGCTGGAAGTGGTCGGCCATTTGCTGGAGGGTTGCTCCTTTTGCTCTCATGCCGAGAACGTAAGTGTCAACATGCGTTTGAGGACATTCGGTTCCGTCGAATCGGTCCATCTCCGGCATTCTGAACTTGGCAGGGAGAGGCGTGACCATTCCCGGATCTGTGGATTTGAGCGTTTCCTGCTTTGAGCTGCTCATGGTGGCTTTCAGGTCATTCATCTGTTCGACCATCCAGGCTAAGGTTGGGTCCAGTGGTGGACTTTGGGGCTCGGCGCCGGGTGCTACCATGTGAGCGGTAGTGATTGGAGGTGGAAGGCTTGGTATATGAGAATATACGGGGGCCTTTTCTGAACTGTATCGGGGTTTGTCCCCGGTGTTTAGGGATTCGTGTATAGGCAAAGGGACGAACCCGGGAGGGTATTGAGGAATATTGGCATCTGCCTGAGATGGTCCAGCGGTGCGCTGGTGGTATTGAGTGATAGGAGTAGCACTGGGCTGGCCAAAGATGACAGGGTTGCCCTGAGACGTGGCAACATGGAGCCTAGGTCGGCTGTTTCCTTGATTCGAAGGCATCCCGTATGTTGGCGGGGGAGGAACCTGACTGAAGGTTTATTGAACTGGTTTTGGGGAATCGTCATCCTCGACTAGGACAAAAGTACCGTCTGACTGGGGGATAGCTGCTATACCTCTCTCATTCAGAAGCTGTACCACGAAATTCTGCTGATCCTCCTTCTGCCTCCTGTGAACCTCACAAGCCCGGATGGCTTCTTCCAATGTCAAATCTGTTACCGGTGGCGGGGGTCCGTCCCCGTCACAATTTCTCGGTGAGCTAGACATGTCGGAAATTACATTTGAGGGAAGCGAGGGAACCGAAGAACCGTCTCGACGCCGCCTGTGATCTGGCAAGGCGGCCGATATCTGAACCACTTTACGCTCATTGCGAGGAACGAAAGGAAGGGTTTAGGCTTCGGAAAAGGGTATTTGGCTCAAGGCTTCGGGCTTGTGCAATGTGCAGTTACCGATTAATGTTTACTTAAAGCGTGTTTTCTCAGAGTCATAATCGGTTGGAAAAGAGCAAGCCTTCTTTTTCGCAACTAATCCTAAAGCTCTAATCAGTGGATCTCGTCACTACACTTATAAGCCCCTCGTTTCCATTGTAGATCATCTTTCTCAGGACGGACTATCCCGAGCTAGGTCTGATAAGGCAAGCGAGTTCCACCGACAAAGGGAAAAAGTGAACCTAAGGCTAGCTGATCACGCAAACTTTCAACGTGTGTGGCGTACGGGCCACGGTCGAGGTTAACGTCCTTAAGTTAAGGCGGGGATCGTGCCAAGATTTTGGAATGACCTCTCCTTACTCGCTTGTGCGAGAGACCTTAGCTTTTAGCGTTTGCTAAGTTGTGGCTGGCACGGTACATACGACGAGGTTTGGTGACACAGCGTCACATTGAACCTTCGGGTATATTTTTCGGCAGAGCTCCGCGTCAAAGTCAAGGCTGAAAAGCTTAAGACTTCGGGTCGGGAACGACCTTTGGTCTCAAACTCTCGAGCTTGACTCGGAGCGGGGCCCGGCGTAAAAAACATACACTTAGGCTTTATGACACGAGCTAAGCCAAAAAACCAACCGGGGTCTTGGACAAAGTGTGACACAAAGAGTGCATGGCTTACACGGGCTAGGATGGGATGTTTGGGATGACCCCGTGCACCCTCGAAAGGCATCTGGCAGGCCAATCGGGGTGCAACTGATAAGGCCATCCCGGGTTAGGGGTTGTAGTGTGCAGTGTACCGAGGCAGCAAGTGCGCGTAGTTGTAAGTACTCCAATTTGGGTTGTTAGTCTTTTCGTTAGAAAATTAACGAAAGTCATAACAATTACTAACAATTACTAACATTTCTAACATTTCTAACAAAGCAAGGGCAAAATGGGCATTGGTATTTGAGGTTAAACCTCCAAAAGAATCTCAAAAAGCAAAAGAATTAAGAAAATCCGAATCTGGTAAGTTGAAAAACACAACCAGTTTGAATTTTCAAAAGATTATTCTTCCTGTCCAAAGCCTGGAACCGCATTTAATGAACAGTGCACGCTAACAGAACCCTCCGCGCGGACATCTTTGCAATTTCAGAGGGCTATAAATTGAGCCCTCCAGTCTCAAACTTAGAAAAAAAGAAACATTTTCCACAACTGCATCTTGACGGAAATAGGGAGAAAACAGTGAGAATTCTCTAGAATTGTCACCTTTTTCTCTACATTTTCTCAAATCACACCCACTCATCCTCAAACTCAAACACTCTCATACTCAAAGCCTCAAAACACAACACAAAGAAGATAGGTATAACCTCCCTCTTCTTACTCTAGATCTCTCATCCATGCATACATCTTCAAACTCCAAAATGTAGTTTGTTCATCTTCTTGTCTTGGATCCAAGAGGATCACCATGGAAGTTCATCTCCATGGATGATCCTCTACAAGGATCAACATCATTTTTAAAGTGTTCTTTACTTGCTTACTTGCACACACACTTTCAAAACTCTAAAAACCATTTTCACACACAAAATCTTGTGTTCAAAGGATAAAATTCCCCTTCCCAAGCAAATGAAGTGCTTAAGTCCTAATGTACCCCAAGGATGGTTTGATATAGTTGATTCACCACTAAAATGTCTAGTGATCACTAATCAAAACCTAGGGAAATGGGGACAAGCATGGATGCAAAACCCCCCTTAAAATCATATTTTCTTTCTTGAGAAGTTGCTGTCCAGTAGCAATTTTCTGAGACCTCTGTCCATGATCTAATTTTTTGGACACAGATAAACTTAGAATTGGGTGTTGACTACAAAATACTTTTTGTAGCCAACATCCAGATCTTTCCAGACATATTTTTATCTTATTTTTTGCGTGAGTAAAACTCCCTTTTTTAAATTTTCTCTCAAAGGTCTGTTCATCAGTCTCTGGAAATCCAGATTTCATATCTGAGATTTCCAGAGGGTTTTAGTCCCTCAATCACCTCCAAAATGGAAAGTTTCTTTGCAGAAACCCTATTTTAGGTTTTCTAAGCATTTTTCATTCTCGGTCTTTTCCCATATTCTGAGGTTTTAAAGAGATCCCTATATTGGTTTCCTCATTTTCAACTTATTTTGGCCAAAGTAACACACACACACACACACACACACACACACACACACAAATGGTTTTTGATGCTTAGAAGACTCGTTTCTACGAGGCGTTTCGGGTGAACACTAACGTTCTTCCCGGAGCGTAACGTGACATCCGAACTCAAATCTCTTGATTTAGGGCATTTTTCAAAGTTTTGGCCCTTAAAATAAAAATGGCGTGGCGACTCCGTTTTCGTTTCGATTTCTTCAAGAAAGGAAAGAATGAAAAATCGAAAATTTTTGGTGCACATCATCACAGTGGCGACTCTGCTGGGGACAAAGTAGTTTTATCTTTAAAAAAAAAAAAGAAAAACTTTTGCGGGTCAAGCTTCCGTCCCGGCATTTAAAAACCGTTTTTGTGTGTGTTGATTTTTGCACATTTTGTGTTGTTTTGGCCGCCTCGGAAAAGTCAAAATTTTGACTGTTGGACTCGTTGCCTCGGAATGTTCGATTTTTGAATTTTGAATTATGTGCTTATGTGCTCATTGGCTTTCAAAAAAAAATTTCAAAAAAAAAAGATTTTCAAAAAAAAAAGAAAAATTTCCAAAAAAAAAAATCATGCATCATACTTTTTAAGACACATGCGAAAATATCTATTTTACTCAGAAAAAGAAGATAGACTGCTTGCACACTACGCGCACGTTGACCGTACACTGCACACTACGTCCTTAACCCGGGGAAATCCTTGTCGCGGCCCGTTTGGTCTTATTACGCCTCTCGGTGCGAGCACAGGACTACCCAAACATCCCATGGAACCTCGTGTCGACCATGCACTTGTCCGTGACACACTCTGTCCGAGACCCGGTTGGTTTTTAGTTTGGTCCGTGTCATGCCCTGTCCGTGCATAGACCTTTCCTTTCAAAGCCTTTGTCGGCACACCGACTCAATATCTTTCGGGGACCCTAATCAGTCGAAGTACTGCCGGTTTTTCGCCGTAGACTTTGACCAAGATATTGACCGGCGCCTTGACTTAGACTCTGACTGGCATAAATTATACACTGACTCCCAGCATGACACTGAGTCATCAAGGATTAACGGTTATGCCATGACTAATTACGGCTTAAATGACGACAAGTCAAGATCAACCACGGACATTCATCAGTCCAAACCATGCCGACTTTTCCGTCGAGCCTCTCGGAACGATCTTGACTTTGACGTCAGCTTTGTCCGTGATTTACATCGGATACTCGTTAAGACTCGATTACCCGCCAAACTTTTAGGATCGTTTTCTTTCGGTCGGTGGGACCCGCTTGCCCTATAGGACCCTCGCCCGGGGCGGTCTCCCCAGGGAAGTCGAAATACAGGTGGAATACGAGGGGCTTATAGACGTAGTGACGGGGCCCACTGATCCAGGATCTAGGGTAGTTTGCGAAAAAAAGAAGAGAAATCTTTTCCAACCGATTAGGTTAATAAAGCATGTTTTAAGTAAACAGGAACAAATAACTGCATGTTGCATGAGCCTTGAGCCAAAACACCTACCCTCTTTCGAATCCCAAACATCTGAACCCTCGTATCTTTCCCCCCGCAGCTCCTCACAAAGGTTGGTTCCGGGCACCAGGTCATCGTTTAATCAGTTGGGAAGAGTCAAGCGCGTCATCAGTCTCACCGTTTCTTCCGACCCCAGATTTCAGAATGTCTGCATCAGCCGGTAACGATGGGGACAACGTCACTCCGCCTCCAGGGACTCCGCAAACAGAGCCGCAACGGAATCAGTTAGCAGAACAGATGAGAGTGCGACAGTCTCAACCCGGATGGCACCTTCACCGTGGAAGAAGAGGAAGACTTTAATCCCACTCTTGGTCAGCCCGACTACTCTCGGATGCCACCGCCGGCCTCCCACGGTACTACCACCAGAATCCACGCTTCTCGACCTTTGGGACAGCCAGCTCCCCAAATGCAGACCACTGGATCCCTGCAGCCCGACGGGACGAGTCAGTTCATAATGCCTCAGTGGGGACAGAATCAGTACGGAATGTCGTCTCACGGTTGGGGGTACCTCGGAATGCCACAGCAAATGGGGGTCCCACCTCAGCTCGGGGCTAATCAGTCTGGACCGCCCCAGCAGCAGTATGGGATGCCGCCACAGTTTGGTTTAGGGCAACAGTCAGGAGCCTCTCCTCAGAATGATGCTAGCTCAACGGCTCCTCACACAGCTCCCACCAACCCGTTTCTCAATCAGGGTTCAAAGGGTTATCAAGCCCCCATTCCAGTTTCATCAGAGTCACCAGGACCACAGTATCCTCCCGGTTACACTCCGCAACCGGCCATGCAATTCAACAACCAGGGACAGCAAACCGTGCCTAAGCCTACTTTTGGGAACCCAAGCTACCCAGCTACATCGGGTCTGCCTCCACCCTCTCTGCCATTTGAGAATCAACAACAAGCCGCAAAGTTCCATCCCTTTGCCCAGGCTCCTACTCACACTCCTCAGGGTAATTTGGGCCAAGGACAGGTTTTCACATATGTTCCCGGATCGGCCGTTCCCTCCACCAGTCTGCCGCCAGTGGTAACTCCTCTCCCTAGCCCGGTTACTGTATTGAATGCCATGGCTCCGCCACAGGACCCTCACCTGGCTTGGTTCATGGAACAGCACAAGGAAATGAAAGCACAGATTGCTGAGTTAACTGCTAAGAAGTCTGCCTTCCGGCCCACCGACCCGGACTCCATTGTTCCTCTGCCTCACAAATTCGTGATGCCTAATCTGGATCTCTTTGATGGGACTGCATGCCCGAAAACCCATTTGGACACTTACACCTTGGCAATGAAGGCCAAAGGATGTACCAATCAGCAGCTGGCTGACTATTTCAGTCTCTCTTTGAAATCCAGTGCTCTAAAGTGGTTTTTCCGCTTAAAACCTGAAGCCAGGGTCACATGGGGCCAGATCACCAGCGCTTTCACAGAAAAGTATAAAGCCAATCTGGAGTGGGAAACGAATAGAGTTGATCTCCAGACGACAGTGCAGCGTCCCGATGAGAATATCGGGGACTTTTACAAGCGTTGGAACCTGAAGCTTAGCGAAATGGCGATTCCTCCTTCTGAAGAGGAACAACTGGACATCTTTGAGTCATGCCTGAAGCCGCACTTGAGAGCTTCCCTCAGCCACTTCCCCTACGCTGACTTGCGCGCAATGGTTAATTCTGGGGCTAAGTTTGAAAAGGCTTACAATCAACAGCCGACTGCTGCACCTGCCTACAGATATAGAGCTCCTCCCTCCAACACTGCTCCCGCTCCTGCTAGGGGCAAAGAGGCAATCAATTACACCGGTCAGGAATGTAACAATACAACTCCTTTCGTTCCCAGAAAACCAGCCGAACCCAGATCACAAGGCATAAGCCTTGAAAGCTTCGGAATGCCTCTGAATGACATCTTTAGGGGACTGGTGAAGGAAGGCCTACTGCGGCCTTTAGAGAACTTCCAGCCCAGGAATCCGAACGTCCCCGTGGACACTTCCAAGTACTGTGCTTTCCATCAAGCCCACGAACATCTGACTGACAACTGCTTTACCCTGAAGAAGGCAATCCAGGGTTTAATCGAGCAAGGGAAATTGGAAGCTCCCGAGGGTCCTAACACGGTCAGAAACCCTCTTCCAAGGAACCATAACCAAGTAAACATGATTGAATACGGAGAACCTTCGGTAACTGTTGAAGACCTCCAAATCCCTATGGACAACCTTGTTGAGGATCCGGAATTCGGAATCCCCCTCAGTCTCAAGGATGAGGAACAGACCAACCTTACTTGGTCCCATATTACAAATTTCTTGCAAGAATATGAGGACCGCCATTTCTCGAAAGAAGAGAAGACTGAAGAACTGGGGCTGTTCCAGTCAAAACATGAAAAGGCCATTTACACCAGATGGCTAGAACAATCAAGAAAAATCGAGCAAGAAAGCTTCAGGCGGGCCCCTGTATTGAGGCTTATCAGCAAAGAGGCCGAAGAACATCTCGAGACAATACAGTTCTGCAAACTGGTCATCGGAGAAGTTGAATACTGCCCCGGAGAAAATGAAAGTGAGGAATCAGAGGAGGAAGAATGCTTCTATATCCTACCTGGTGTCAAATACGTGCCACCTCCCCTCACTCTTCCCCCACAATTATTGGGAAAAGATGAAGTATGGCCGTTACCATCTCCAGCCATGGGGGCTTACGACAATTTCTGTGGTTGCACGCGCCCCTCTTCCCCTGACGGATTTGATCGGCGCTCTCTCCTAGCCGAAATCCCAATTGTATGGGGTAATGATTCTGATGACAATGATTCTGATTCTGACGGTAATGATTCTGATGACGATGAGGATGATGACAACGACGAAAGTGAAGAGTCAACCGAGGTCCAAGACCCGGAATCAATCTGGAACAATCATGCCAGAAATGATACCATGGGAGCTAGACACAATGGTTGGTTGTCAGCCAGCGACGAGGAAGAAACTTCGGAAGATGAATACGAAACGGAAGACATGAAAGCCATGAAGTTTCCTGGGGCTGAGTATGTGGAAGTCATAGAATTCAACACCGCCTACCATGCTTGGGGAAAGGGTTTTCGGATGCCCGGTCCAAGCAGATAATTGAAAATCTGTTGACAAGAGGGAAGCTAACTCCCATCCTCCCCAATGAGAAAATAACCATGATCAGATCAAATCCACCCGAGAGCAAAGTAACGATCCTTGTCGGGGTCACTCAAGAAGAGGTCACTTTCCCGGAATGTATGTCAGCTTTCAGAAAAGTCCTGGAAACCGGCTTAATACCTGATGCTCCTCCCACGCAGTATGCAATAATCATCTCCAGCTCTGAGTATTACAGAAAGGAACCAGAATGGCTGCACTACACCGGGGAAGAGATCGAAAGGCCACCGAGCCCCGAGAATAGCGACTCTTGTTGCATGATAACCATGGGCAATGTAGGCTACGATTACAAGGGCGAATCAGAGGGGGTCCTAGCTCTATCATCCATCCAACGGGTAGTGACACAACCCCCGACCCGAAAGCCTGTAACTTGGGAAGCAGTTATAAGGGCAGCTCAGATGAAAGCCAATACAGCTCAGTCTCAGCCTCTTACCATCATTAAACTCCGCCAAAACCAGTGGCCGGTAGCCAGAAAAGCTCCTCCATTGACCTTGGATGCATTAAAGAAAGCTAGTCAAGAAGCACTAGACAAGGAGGTTAACCTACTGACCCGATCCGGGCAAATCTTCCAAGGAAATCCTAAGGCAGATAAAAAGGCAACAGAGCAAGCATCCGGAGAAAACTGTAATCCCGGTGTCAAATCAGCCGAAGCTCCCAACTCTGAAAAAGAGGATCCCGTGCTCACACAGTTGAAGCAGACACAGGCCAACATCTCTCTATGGTCTCTACTCGCCTCATCCTACCCTCACAAGCTCAAGTTAGAGGAAAGTCTGGCCCGCACTTTGGTCCCTATTGATGCTACTCCCGATGATGTGGTACAGCTGATTGGAAACATCCACTACGGGAACATAACTACCTTCACGGACCTTGATCTCCCTCAATTCGGAGCTGATCACAACGAACCCCTCTTCATCACAGTCCAGTTGGATGAACGGCGCCTCCCTCGAGTTCTGGTCGACAACGGGTCAGGAATGAATATTCTCCCGGCAAAGATCATGAGCCTGCTTGACATCAAGACTACAGATTTGAAGCCTTCTTCCCTCACAGTCAAGGCATATGATTCAACGTCTCGTGCAGTACTAGGAGTTGCTACTTTGGATCTATGGTTTGGCAAAAAACTGATACCCGTCGAATTCCAAGTCATCGATATCCCGATCACCTTCAATGCCCTACTGGGAAGGCCTTGGCTACATCAAGTCAAGGGGGTCGCTTCGAGTCTCCATCAGTGTGTGAAGTTTCTCTCAGATGGGGATCTAACAACCATTTACGGGGACCTGGTCACTTTAGAGGGCACAGATACAGGTGGAATACCTATTCTGGAAATCAAACACGATGACGACGGCCTCATGCTCACAGGATTCACAGTTGAACCCCCGAAGGTCCAAGTCTGCAACATAGATCTGACAATGACTCAGGACAAGATTCCTCCTGCCGTGAAAATGATGAGGAGAATGAACTATCTGCCTGGCCTTGGTCTGGGAAAGCGTCAACAAGGAACCCACAAACTCATTGAGGTGAAGGAGCAGAAAGCTCATCACGGTCTGGGATACGAACCAACCGCAAAAGGAAAAGATTTTGCTTAGAAAAAGGAAGCTGCAACTAAAGGGGTCCCCGTCAGTGGTCTCGAATCCCTCCCTTTCAGTCCTAATTTGACTGACTACTTCATGAAAGGTCCTACACAGCTGGGTAACGTCATAGTCGAAGGGCCCGCTCCTACAGAAGAATGGCTGAAGCTGCAAGACAGCCTTAACAAGTTCAGGGGAGCCAAAGCTAACCCAGTCCGCAGAATGTTTCTCGATTCACCCAAGATGCCTGGGGCTACCACTACCGAGAAGAGTGAGTATACTTTCAGAGGCGTGCCCAACCTGGTAGAACAGTTCGAGAAACTCACTACCAGAAATCCGATTGTCCAAGAAGGCCCGAAGCCTGAGTTTGAATTAGCAGTACCAAAAGCCAAAGCCGCAGAGTTCCCCTCAGATGATTGGGATGGTACAGTCATGCAACAGTTGTTCGAAGAAGAGGTTCAGATGCCAGACCTAATCGATTTCGGCTCAGTTGAAGAAATGATAGCAATGCTCGAGGAAGAAGCATAGAAACGAGGCCGTCCCCGAGTCTCGAGGTCACTGACAGCTATGCCGCTAAAGAATTGGGAAACTCTTTCAGGCCCGTCCGCGACCAAAGAAGAAATGATCACCAAACTTGGATTGATTCCCCGTCCTTTTGTGTCAATCTAGTTAGAGTCTCCCGAATCTCTCATTTGTTAGGATCGAGTCTCTAGAGTCGTCCGACGGCCTTACGCCCAAAGACTACAAGTCTGTAGCAAGCGCTATGCGCCCCTTTCGTTTTCAATGAAATGATGAATCTTTTCTGAGTATCCCTTAATTGCAACTTTAACTAATAATGAAATAACTAAAAAAACAAAAATATATATAGTTAAAGAGGCAGACACATTAAATAAAAAATAATATTTCAAAAAAAAAAAAAATCTTTAAGCAGGTCGGTCGGAAAGAGGAAAATCGAGCCCAAGCTGCCGAGAAGATTTTGACAAGTGTGAATTTGGGAATTGCGGAGGAGCCTAAAGAGACGCAGATCGGTATCTCTCTCCAAAGAAAAACATCCCACTTCGAAGGGGAATGCGAAAGACTGCTAGCGGAGTTCAAAATAACCCGTCACAAGTCATCTCCCTATAGGCCCCAAACCAACGGAGCCGTCGAAGCAGCAAACAAGACTCTGGAAAACATCATCCGGAAAATGGCTGTCCGAGGTCGAGATCGGCCCGAGAAACTACACCTGGCACTCTGGGGCTACAGAACATCAGTCAGAACTGCAACAGGGGAAACACCGTTTGCCCTCACCTACGGGATGGAAGCCGTGCTCCCAATCGAGTTAGAGATCCCTTCACTCCGTGTACTGCTTGAAAGCCAGATCAATGAGGTCGAATGGCTCCAAAGTCGCCACGACGAGTTGGCCCTGCTAGATGAACGCCGATTAAAGGCCATGGAGCACACCCGAGCTTATCAAGGAAGAATGGCCAGAGCCTTCGACAAGAAAGTAAAATATCGGGAGATCAGGGAAGGTGATCTCGTTCTAAAAGAGAAGCCCCCAGTCCGTATCAACCCGCTTGGCAAATGGGAGCCTGTTTGGGTCGGGCCGTATGTCGTCCAGAAGATCTTCTCCGGAGGGGCCATGCAACTTGCAGATCTCGACGGAAATCCTTTCATGCATCCAGTGAATGGCGACAAGCTGCGCAGATACTACGCGTAAAACAAAGTCAAACAAAAAAAAAACAACAAAAAAAAGAAAAAAAAAAAAAAGAGTGCCAAAAGAGTAATACCCAACTAGGTTGAAAACCCGAAAAGGGCGGCCTAGGTAAAAGACAGGGTTGCACCAAAAAAAAACAAAAAAAACAACACCAAAATCGACCTGGTCGAACTACGGAGACCTGAGCCCTTTTGTCCGAAGGGAACGTAGGCAGCCGAAAACGGTTCGGTCTAAAAAACAAATAAAAGACATACTTTGTCATCAACAAGTCGATCAGATCATGAAAGCGTCTCGTAAAACTCTAAAGCAATTCAAATATTCATTACAAGTTAAAAGCTTCTTGATGAGTCTAAGCTCGGTTCATTCCTACAACTGACAACCTGCTAAAAGAAACTAAGATACATAATCAAACTAATGTGTCTGCTACAACAAGAAAGGGATACTCGGAAAAACTCAGAGTCACTCCAAGCCACTCGTACTGGCGTCCCCTCTCTTCTTCCCTCTTCGGGTCTTCTTCTTCTGAATAGGAAAAATATCGGTCTTCCGCCTACCAAGCTCTGGTGTAGGGACAGGATCTATCAAACCAGCCTCCGTCAGGGCCTTAGTAGCCCTAGCGTCATCTCTCCTCTCCTGTAGCCGAGCCGGTAACGTAGGGGCCCTCCTCTCCTGCCTCTGGACATAAGCCTCATAGTCGGTCACAACGTCCCCGCTCCTATCATGAGGGTTGGCTCTCGCCTCAGCCCTCCTCCTCTCTGAGACTGTCAGGTCCTCCGCACCCACAATGGCCTCACGCCGCCTCAATATAGCCATCTGAGTCTCCCCCAAGTGTCTCTCGTACCAATCCAAGTACCAAATGGTCAAGAACACAGGTCTCGGACGCCTGAGGATAACCCGAGGAGGAAAGACGTCATACCTCCATGCTCGGGACAGAAATGGAAACACCGAGGGATCATCCATAGAAGCAGGAGCCACCACCCTAGTGGCTATATCATCAAGGTCCTCCAAAGGAACCTGCTCTAAGCCGAACTGTCTCAGAACCAGGGCCGGAACGTAAAAGCTGGACTGAGAAAGCCCCGGGAGCATAACCACAGGAGATCCATCCTGGAGCACTCTCCGAGTCTCCACCCGCCAAAAGGGCACCGACCACCGGATATCCGCAGTCTGGCGACAGGCCATCCAATGCTCCCATGAGCCCTGATCGTCGAAATCCACGGTGACCCCCCTCCTGGCAAAAGTCCAAGGCCTGATCATATCCGAAGTTTCCCGAAGAACCCCCAGGCGCTCCATCAGCCACAGGGTCAAAAGAAACGGGCTGCCCCCATGCATATACCGCCTCCCGGTGGCCAACCTGTCAAGAGCATGAAAAGTCTCCCCCAGGATCAAAGGCACGACATCTCTGCCCAAGCGACAGTGGATAACAACATCCAGCAGGGACCGATGACAGATCCCAAAAGAATAAACCATGAAAAGGGTGCCAAACACGCAAAGAGCAAAAGCATCCCAATAGGCATCATCCATCAAGCCTAGGCTCCCAAATCTATCAGGGAGACCGGAAATATCGAAATGATCGGGACCGCAGATCATACCTTGTGCTTCCTCCGGGGAAAGATGGAGAAGGTTGCACAACTTGTCAACAAAAGAGGCTCCTCCCGACAAAGGAATCGCGATCTCTTCCACCTCTGGGCCACCAAGCAAAGCCCGAAATTCTTCAACAGTCGGGACCATTTCATTGTAAGAAAGGCAAAAGACATGCCTTCTAGTGTCCCAAAACGAGGAAGAAGCTCTCAAAAGATCATAATCCGGAATCAATTCCTTGAGAGACCACAAGCACTTCACCTTATACCTTTCTTCAAAGAATGACCTCCTCTCATGCATAATCTCTCGGGACCAATCCTTGAATTTGTTGAAGAATGACATTTGGGATTCTTGGGACAATTTTGATGGAGTTTTTCTAAGATTTTCCATGGATTTTCTCTCTTTCTCCCCGAAAATGGTTGTTTGAATGAGCAGTTCAAGAAGGTGTTTGAATTTGAAATAAAGGAAAACCAGATCTGAAGCAAAATTAAAGGACAATGTCAGATGCGGATCCCCTCCGCGCGGACATGTTTGTTGCCCATCAGAAAAGTCTGCAACAGTCCAAACTGCTGCACCAAAGGAGAATATTCCGTCTCGGTTGCTCGAAACCTGTGCAAAAACCTACCCAAGCAGTCCATACACCAAACATCTACACCCTTGCCAAAAAAAAACCGAGGCTCGTGCAACATTACATTCATACAGCATTGCATTCATGATAGATAAAAAAAAAATATAACAACAATAATCCTAGATTATTACATTCCCAAAGAAAAGCAAAAAAATTGTATCTGTCTAAAATAAGTACAGTCCCAAAAAAAAATCGATCAAAGATAATCAGTCAAAAAAAAATATGTCTAAAATAAGTACAGTCCCAAAAATCAATCAAAGATAATCAATCACCGAAAGTAATCAATCGGAATCCTCAGTGGCCGGTCCTTTCCCCCGGTCCCTCTTGCGGCTCGGGCCCGCCTCCTCAGCAAACGTAAAAATCTCAGGCTCAGAATCGTCCTCGTCCTCAGAAGGAGGCTCATCAGGACCGACCGGCACGCTCTGGTACGGCAAGCCAAGATCAGCAAAGAAATCATACCCGAACAAAAACGCATCGGCCTCCTGGACATACGAAGAATATCCGCCGTGCTGCCAAATATGTCCCGGCCCGTACTGATCCCCTAGGATGACATGATCCGAAGGTAGCACCCTGGTAGGGTCTATGAGAGGAGACAAAGGAGTCTCGGAAGAAGCCTCTGAAGGAATAGGGGAAGCCTCCCGTCTGACAGGCGCCGGCCGTGGTCGCCTCGCTCTAGCCTGAGGGGCTCCACAAGCGACCATCCTCCGAATGAATCTCTTAGCCCCGATCACCTGTTTTGTTAACTTCTCCACGACCACCTCCGGAAACTGCACGAAAAGAAAGTCGTCAAAAAAATAAAAGGTGATGCGAAAGGTGATGAAGCGAAAACGGAAAAGACAAAAAAAAAGAAGAAGGAGAAGCCATACCTTCATACCCGGACGAGGCCGGAAAGCTCGTGGAAGCCGCTCAGGCTGAGGGATCTGCACCCTTAATCTAACCCCATCATGGGTATAGGAAAAGTCCGTCTGAGGGTACCGCGGGATCCCTAATCCATCTCTATCAAGAACCTGGGGCATCTTCAGCCTCCTCGAGACAAATGACGAATACGGCTCAATCGCCACAAAATCCGAGAAATGCTGGCCGACTCGGTAATCATCCCAGGTCACGGATCTATCACTCGGGTGCATCATATCGGCAGGAGGCTCCATCGGTGTCCTCAAAAGCGAATTCACACCATGCTGGCGTGTCACTCTCTCCCCCAGATAGTAGACATCGCAGGTCAGACCCCTCAGAATCCTCCGCTGCACAGTCCATATCTCAGCGCCCTTCAGCTGCGCCACATCGAATCGATCCCAGGGATAGAATATCATCCCCTCGTCTGTCTCAGCCCTCGCCAAAGGAAGGCAATCCGAGTACCTGAGGGTCGTGCGCCCCCTAGAACCTTTCTTCTCCCGGGCATACTTGGACCAGGAATGTATGGCCGGATACGCCCCGATATACTCCGCCGGTTGCCGCCACATAGTGATGTGAAAGAACTCACAAAACCACGCCTGCGAAAGATAAAGATCAAGTCAATTAAGTGCGGAAAGGGATACGTGCTTAAAGAAAAAAGGAAAAGCAGAAGCTTGTACCTCCAGAGGGAACTCGAAGCACGTCAAGGAACTCACAGCCTTCCGGCTATATCGATCCAGGGCAAAATAGAGCTCTGCCAGCCCCGCCTCTCCCCAAGAGACCTCTCCGGCCATACTCACATCCTCCAGAGACCGCAGCAAAGCAAAGACAGCCGTCCCCTCGGCATGTCCAAAAAGGGTGCTCGAAAAAGCGAACCATAGGAAAGCCCTGGCAATCTGCTCAGCGCCTATCCTCTCATCCTCAGCCTCATAGTTGATGATGCACTCCACAATCTTTCCCTCTACCACAGCGTACTCCATTCACATCCCCTTTTTGGGAATAGGGAAAAATCCTAGAAGGGCCTGCAAATCCAAATCACTGTAGCCATCCCGCCACTCAATGCTGCGCCCCTGGAAAGACAAGCCCGTAATCGCAGCGTAGTCAGAAGGCGTAACTATCGCCTCGCCCCAGAAGAAGTGAAAAGTGTGGGTCACATCCCACCAGTGCTGTGCCAAAGCAAAGATCAGGCCCTTACTCTTGGGAAATTTGACCAACCCTCTCAGGCACTCGATAAACTCGTACAGCCCAGTTTCGACGACAATCTGTCTCGGGCTCATCAAAGCTCCTCGGCTCACGTTTGGCAGCCGGTCCCATAAACCAATCACAGCCTCTACTGATCCTCGAGTCTTCATCTTATTCAGCTGCTCCGTCACAAAGTTGTTTCCACCCTGCAATAAAAAAAAAAGGAAGAAACAAAAATGTCAAAAAAAAAAATTGCATAAAAAAAAAAGAGCATACACATGCACCATAAACAAAAGTTTTGAAGAAATTTCGGGCAGCATAACGGTACATAATGCACTCAGCCCCATTTTTCTTGCACAAAAGAAAAGATTTTCAATCACCATTCATACATTCATACAAGGAGTCGACGGAAGTAAAAACTCCGTCCCGTTTTCATAAAATAACATGCATACATGCATTCAACGGAAGCAAAATCCGCTCCGTTTCAAAAAAAAAAAACCAATCATCATACTTTTTACAAAGAAAAACATGCATACATTCATGTCATTCATGTCAACATTGCAAGAATCATACAACAAAAAAAGAGGTCCGTCCCAAATTCGGGAAGACTTTCATCATCATATTTCAAAAAAAAAAAATGGCAAAATGCCCATTCTTTCTTGCATTTTTGGGTTACCCATAAACTCATTGCAACATACATAGCATCAAAGTCAAGATTCAAAGTCAAAAACACAAATTTTTTCGAATTTTAATCATAATTTTCGGACATTAAAAAAAAAAATGGCAAAATGCCCATTCTCTTTTCAAACAAAATGCATATTTCGCATACCCACATACTCATTGCAACATGCATGACATCAAAATCCAAGGCCAAAAACATTGCAATATTCGAATTTCAAAAAAAAAAAAAAAAGAGAAAAAATCACAAAATTCAATTTCAAATGAAAATCGACAAAGGGAATGGAAAGATTCGAAGTATACCGTACGGAGACTCGGATCAGAAGCCCAATGTTGCCATGCATCGGGGTAATGCTCCTCCGCAATCGATTGCGAAAGAGCATAGTGCCTCCTCATTTGGACAAGCTCCAATCGTCTCTCCGCGACCGGGCCACGTCCTTGGCCTTGAAAAGCACCTCCCTCGTGTTCCATTGCTCGAAAAATCGAGGAAATCAGAAGATTTTTGAAGCTTTTCTTGGTCAACAATGGCCTCTCCTCGGTTTCTCTCTCTCTGCTCTCGAAAATTCAAAAAATGGACTGAAGAAGAAGAAAGGGCGTTGGCCCCTCATTAAAACCTGTCAGGGCTTCAACCCTCTTCGCGCGGACAGGTTCGTAAGGGTCAAAATGACCCTTTTGCCCTTTAAAATTCCAGAACTCTGCAATTCAGTCCTCAACTTAACAGAGTTAACCAAAGTTAACCAAAGTCAACCCCCTTTCAAAGGAACCTTCACGGCAGTAAAACGTAAGTCCGGTCTCCCCGAGAAAGTCAACGGAATCCCGTTTCTTTCATCAAAATCATTCGACGGCAGTAAAACGTAAGTCCGATCTCTCCGAGAAAGTTAACGGAATCCCGTTTCTTTCATCAAAATCATCGACGGCAGTAAAACGTAAGTCCGATCTCTCCGAGAAAGTTAACGGAATCCCGTTTCTTTCATCAAAATCATTCGACGGCAGTAAAACGTAAGTCCGATCTCTCCGAGAAAGTTAACGGAATCCCGTTTCTTTCATCAAAATCATCGACGGATGCAAAAACGTAAGTCCGATCTCTCCGAGAAAGTTAACGGAATCCCGTTTCTTTCATCAAAATCATCGACGGCAGTAAAACGTAAGTCCGATCTCTCCGAGAAAGTTAACGGAATCCCGTTTCTTTCATCAAAATCATTCGACGGCAGTAAAACGTAAGTCCGATCTCCCCGAGAAAGTTAACGGAATCCCATTTCTTTCATCAAAATCATTCGACGGCAGTAAAACGTAAGTCCGATCTCCCCGAGAAAGTTAACGGAATCCCGTTTCTTTCATCAAAATCATTCGACGGCAGTAAAACGTAAGTCCGATCTCTCCGAGAAAGTTAACGGAATCCCGTTTCTTTCATCAAAATCATTCGACGGCAGTAAAACGTAAGTCCGATCTCTCCGAGAAAGTTAACGGAATCCCATTTCTTTCATCAAAATCATCGACGACAGTAAAACGTAAGTCCGATCTTCCCGAGAAAGAAAACGGAATCCCGTTTCTTTCATCAAAATCATTCAACGGCAGTAAAACGTAAGTCCGATCTCCCCAGCAAAAGCAAAATCCCCAGAAGAGTTAACGGAATCCCGTTTCTCTCCTCATTTCAATCCCCGGCAGTAAAACGTAAGACCGATGTCCCCGACAAATACGTCTGAATTTCCCCAGCGAAGTTAGCAGCATCCCGCCTTCTCCTACGAAAGCCGAATCTCGAGTAGATCTCGAACTACGAAAGGGCTTGATTCCCGCTAGGGATACGTAGGTAGCCTATCATTAGGTCTAGCCACTCGACCAAAACGGTCATCCTTTCCTCGGCAGCAGACGTAAGACCGATCTCTTCAATTGAAGTCCACCAAGAGACTATCTATCCCAAATCATCAAGGTTCGAGGCACCTAAAACGCCATCTTCAAGGTTCGAGGCACCTAAAACGCCATCTTCAAGGTTCGAGGCACCTAAAACGCTATCTCCAAGGTTCGAGGCACCTAAGACGCTATCACACACAACACTAGGAAAGCGATAAATCGCAATCATCCCTTAAATTCGACAAAATCAAAATCATAGGGCGACTTCCCCAAAATAGTCAAAACCATAGGGCGACTTCCCAAAAATAGTCAAACCATAAGGTGACTTCCCCAAAATAGTCAAAATCATAGGGCGACTTCCCTAAAATAGTCAAAACCATAGGGTGACTTCCCCAAAATAGTCAAACCATAGGGTGACTTCCCCAAAATAGTCAAAATCATAGGGCGACTTCCCTAAAATAGTCAAAATCATAGGGTGACTTCCCCAAAATAGTCAAAATCATAGGGCGACTTCCCCAAAATAGTCAAAATCATAGGGCGACTTCCCCAAAATAGTCAAAACCACAGGGCGACTTCCCAAAAATAGTCAAATCTCAGGGCGACTTCCCAAAAATAGTCAAATCTCAGGGCGACTTCCCAAAAATAGTCAAATCATAGGTTGACATCCTAAAACAGTCACTCTATCCCCAGCAGAGCCAATATACTACTCTAGCCATCAGACCGAAAATGGTCATTCCTATCCCCGGCAGAGCGGATAGCCATCCAGACCAAAAATGGTCATTTCCTATCCCCAGCAGAGCGGATAGCCATCCAGACCAAAAATGGTCATTCCTATCCCCAGCAGAGCAGATAGCCATCCAGACCAAAAATGGTCACCTCTTATCCCCAACAGAGCGGATATACAACTCTAGCCATCAGACCAAAATGGTCATCTCTTATCCCCAGCAGAGTTTCTTTCAGCGATCGACTGCGGAGCTCGCTCGTCAGGTTGACATCCTAAACAGTCACTCTAGGGTCAAAGACCCGAACTACGGCCGGCTTGATTCCCATTCGGGATACGTAGGTAGCCTATCGCTAGGTTCAGCCACTCGATCACTTGATCATCCTGTCAAATTTGGAGCCTTACTCTTATCGACGACCCCGCTTCCTTCGAAAGCACCGTTGCCGAGGGGCTACTGTAAGTACTCCAATTTGGGTTGTTAGTCTTTTCGTTAGAAAATTAACGAAAGTCATAACAATTACTAACAATTACTAACATTTCTAACATTTCTAACATTTCTAACAAAGCAAGGGCAAAATGGGCATTGCTATTTGAGGTTAAACCTCCAAAAGAATCTCAAAAAGCAAAAGAATTAAGAAAATCCGAATCTGGTAAGTTGAAAAACACAACCAGTTTGAATTTTCAAAAGATTATTCTTCCTGTCCAAAGCCTGGAACCGCATTTAATGAACAGTGCACGCTAACAGAACCCTCCGCGCGGACATCTTTGCAATTTCAGAGGGCTATAAATTGAGCCCTCCAGTCTCAAACTTAGAAAAAAAGAAACATTTTCCACAACTGCATCTTGACGGAAATAGGGAGAAAACAGTGAGAATTCTCTAGAATTGTCACCTTTTTCTCTACATTTTCTCAAATCACACCCACTCATCCTCAAACTCAAACACTCTCATACTCAAAGCCTCAAAACACAACATAAAGAAGATAGGTATAACCTCCCTCTTCTTACTCTAGATCTCTCATCCATGCATACATCTTCAAACTCCAAAATGTAGTTTGTTCATCTTCTTGTCTTGGATCCAAGAGGATCACCATGGAAGTTCATCTCCATGGATGATCCTCTACAAGGATCAACATCATTTTTAAAGTGTTCTTTACTTTCTTACTTGCACACACACTTTCAAAACTCTAAAAACCATTTTCACACACAAAATCTTGTGTTCAAAGGATAAAATTCCCCTTCCCAAGCAAATGAAGTGCTTAAGTCCTAATGTACCCCAAGGATGGTTTGATATTGTTGATTCACCACTAAAATGTCTAGTGATCACTAATCAAAACCTAGGGAAATGGGGACAAGCATGGATGCAAAACCCCCCCTTAAAATCATATTTTCTTTCTTGAGAAGTTGCTGTCCAGTAGCAATTTTCTGAGACCTCTGTCCATGGTCTAATTTTTTGGACACAGATAAACTTGGAATTGGGTGTTGACTACAAAATACTTTTTGTATCCAACATCCAGATCTTTCCAGACATATTTTTATCTTATTTTTTGCGTGAGTAAAACTCCCTTTTTCAAATTTTCTCTCAAAGGACTGTTCATCAGTCTCTGGAAATCCAGATTTCATATCTGAGATTTCCAGAGGGTTTTAGTCCCTCAATCACCTCCAAAATGGAAAGTTACTTTGCAGAAACCCTATTTAAGGTGTTCTAAGCAACTTTTCATTCTCGGACTTTTCCCAGATTCTGAGGTTTTAAAGCCTTTAAGTCCATTTCAAAGTCAAAGGTCAACTGCCTTTTTCATTCTGGCAGAATGGGTTTTCAACTTCAAAAAATCTTTTGAGTGCCAAGACTCAACCCAAAAATCCTACCAAAAATTAGGGGGTTTATTCAAAGTCTTATAAAGAGATCCCTATTTTGGTTTCCTCAGTTTCAACTCATTTTGGCCAAAGTAACACACACACACAAATGGTTTTTGATGCTTGGAAGAATCGTTTCTACGAGGCGTTTCGGGTGAACACTAACGTTCTTCCCGGAGCGTAACGTGACCTCCGAACTCAAATCTCTTGATTTAGGGCATTTTTCAAAGTTTTGGCCCTTAAAATAAAAATGGCGTGGCGACTCCGTTTTCGTTTCGATTTCTTCAAGAAAGGAAAGAATGAAAAATCGAAATTTTTTGGTGCACATCATCACAGTAGTGTGCGGTCACTCTAATTCCTTTTCTGAGTAAAACAGAGATTTTTCAGAATGTGTCTTAAAGCATTATGATGCGCAGTTCAAAAGACAGCATGAAAATCAAGCATGAATGGGGATGCACAAACATGGTATGATTTTGAAAAGATGACAAAGTAATGCCCTTGAAAAAAAACCGTTCGAGGTTTGAAAGTAACACACGCACACGAAAACGAGGAAGGGTAAACGAAAGTTTGACCCACGGATGGCTTTTTGAAAACATTGGCAATTTTGAAAAAGTATCTTATTTCCCCAGCGGAGTCGCCAACTGAAATTACCCGGATTTTCGCGCGGACGCGGAAAGGCGGTTGTCTTTCGCGGAGGGTTGGTGTCTGAGACCTCGCTTCACGGGAATGGGAGGTGAGGAGTCGCCACGCGGTTTTGTATTTTGAGCCCAAACGTTGAGAAACGGCTTTTGAAAATGGTGTCGTTTTTATTGGTAGCAAAAACTTAGGAAAAGGCTTTGAAACAGGGGATCATTTTTATTGGTAGCAAAAACGAGTAAAAAGATTTTTTTGTACCAGAGATTGTTAGGTTCGGAGGTCACGTTACGTTTTGGGAAGAGTATTACGAGATCACCCAAAACGCCTCGTATGACGAGTTTTTCTACCTTTCTCGAAAACGTGTGCGTGTGTGTGTGTATTTTGAAATGGAGGCTTGAGTGACAAGCTTAATCTTGGTTTGAATGTCAAACGTTGATTAGGTGACTTTTGAAAAGACGAGCGTTTGAATGACAAACGTCGGTTTTGAGACGGAAATGAGCGTTTGCGTGGCAAACGTCGATTTTGAACCGGGCGAGTCATTGTTAACGATTTTACGGGAAAATGCGTATTAAATGATTTTTGAAGTGTCAAATGGCGGCTTTTAGTTTGAAAGATGAGCGTTTGTGGGCCAAATGTCATTTCGCACGTTTTGAAAGAGAGTTCGACGGACGAACTCCGGTTTTGAACCGGGCATTACATTGTCAACGATTTTACGGGAAAATGCATTTTAAATGATTTTGCGATCAACGAATCGGGTTGCGACTCGGACTTTGAAAAGTAAATACTATCACGATCCAAACGGGTCGGACTTGTAAATGACAATATTTAATGCAGTATCGACGGAATCAAACGATCCGGAATCGTAAATGACGATCAACGAGGCCAATCGGCTCGGAATTGTAAAATACGATCGACGAGGCCAATCGGCTCGGAATTGTAAATGACGATCTACGAGGCCAACCGGCTCGGAATTGTAAATGACAGAAAGTAAATGACGATCAATGGATCGATCGATCCGGAATGGTAAATGACATGAAAAAGTAAACGGAACGGGGTCGGAACGCCGTTTTAACCCGTGATTACTTCTCTTACGGAAAGAGAAGAGGATCGAGGGGCTAAAACGTATCGGACCCCGTTAGACGGATGCGTCTACATTTCGATAACGGTGTTCGAAACGGTTATAGCGACTGGCGCGTAAACCGAGACGAAGTGAGAGATTTAGAGAGAGGGAGTTGTACCTATGGCTAGGGTCGACTCCTTTGGCTCGGGAGGTGTGTACGAGACACGAAAAGTGGTTCGAAAGGTTGTTTCAAAGTTGTAAGGGGCGTATTTGATCGAAATACGAAGGTTGTTTCGAAGTTGTAAGGGTCGACTCCTTTGGCTCTTGCCTTTGACAGCAACTTCTATTTATAGGGTGAAAATTGCAGTAGGAGTCCGGCCGGACTTGGACTGAATTTCAGGGGGTTTTGTGAATTTTGGAAATCTGGGGGACTTGCTGGCAATTTCAGGAAAAGTGCACAGGGAGTCCGGCCGGACTTGGACTGAATACCAGGGGTATTTTGGTCTTTTGGCCTTGATTTGTGATTGAAAGGTGATGGGAGGGAGGTGGCATGCGTGCCAAGTGTCCCATGACTCACCAGCCTTATGGGAGTTCGTGCCCGGGTCCCGGTTTTGTCCGTTTTTTTAAATAACAGTCCGGAAAATGTCCGAAATGCCCCCGGAAAGTGCCGGAAAGTGCGTTTTTCAGGGAAAGCCGTACTTTTACGTGTGATGACACGTGTCAAGTACGCTTCGACGTTGGGATGCTCGGGGGAGTCCCAGGAAGTCTCGTTGGCTTGGCAACGGGGAGTTTAACGAGTTCCGGTTAACCTGGAGCGGGCCAGTTAACGGATTTCGGTTAACTTTCTGACGGATTTTGACGATCCGGATTTGGGTACTTACACTCCGGCCAACCAATAGGGTTTGGAGTCTAGAACCTTCTGATAGGGTTTTACCTCTCCACTTCTTCCTATCCATCGCCTATAAATACTTGGTGACTTCCAAGGTTCAGGAGACGGACAATATCCACAATTCACACACATTTTGTTGGTTTCTTTCCCTGAAAGGTTCCTACAAAATCACCATAAAAACTCACCTCAAAGTTTGTTTGTCAACCTTGTTGATAAACAAACATCAAGACCCGAGTCAAGGACTGAGGCGAAGCTCTGTCCGTATCGAGACTCAACTCTAAACTTGAGTCGAAACTCTGCCCGAATCACCTCACGCAAGGTAATCCCTAAATTCCTTTCTAATTGATTGTTAGAGTGGTATAAATCCATAGAATCAAGGATCGGCCTAGAGCCTCTCCAAATCGTGGGGACGGTCTCGAAGCAATCGATCCTACATTCCGTTTAACCCCGTTAAATGGATCTTTATTTGTTCTTTTACTTAAATTCTTCTTCTTTTTCTGAAAACCTCTCTTTTCTTTAGCAAGACCAATCTCCGTATTGGGTGGAATGGATGCTCCTTGACCTACCCATTCCATAACCTAAGCCCCAAACCCAATCTCTTTCAAAATAAATGGTTTTTCTATGTTTTCCAAACGAATAATATAGGTGGTGACTCGAAATTAATCACAACGCTCACAGCAGTGCACAACAATGTCTAACAGAGACCGGTGGCACATCCCAAAGGAACAAACCATGAACAGAGACCCGATTGCACAAAGAGCAAAGGCATCCCAATAATAATCACCAACAACACCCAAGATCCTAAATCTATCTGGGAGACTAGAAATGTCAAAATAGTCAGGTCCTCGAATCATACCTCGGACTTCCTCCGGAGAGATTTGAAGGAGGCCAGACAATTTGTTGGCAAAAGACATCCCTCCGGGCAAGGGAAGTGCAACCTCTTCCACCTCGGCTCCTCCAAGTAACGCCCTGAAATCTTCAATGGTGGGAACCACTTCGTTGTAGGAGAAGAAAAAGACATGCCTCCGAGTGTCCCAGAACGCGGCAGAAGCCCTCATCAAGTCACAATCCGGAACAAGCTCCTTAAGAGACCATAGAGACTTGATCTTGTATCTCTCTTCAAAGAAAGCCCTATTCCCATTCATGATATCCCTAGACCATTCCTTGAACTTGTCATAGAAGATCATTTGCAATTCTTTTGGCAATTTAGGAGAATTCTTCATGTTTTCCATGGCCCTCTATAGTTTTGTGTCGTGACTTCAGAAAGAACAGAGAAGAAGATGAAGTTGAGTGATGAAAACCAGATATGAGGTGAAATTTATATAACCCTGCCAGGTGCTGCCCTTGTCCGCGCGGATGAGATTGCAGGCTCAATCTCATCCACGCGGATAAGATTGTTCCCCAGTCCAAAACTTTTTTTGACAACAATAAAAACTGCTGGCCCAAATGAGGAAATTCTTCCCCAAACGGTCAAACATGAAATTAAATATACCCATTCCCCATGATTTTCATTCAAAATCCCAACAAAGATCCCTCTTTTGTCCCCATAAAATACAAAACCGAGTTCATGCAACTTGCATTCAGTATAGGATTAACAAAACAAAAATACTTAGCAAAGTAAAATGTATTAACCTAGTTATTACAAGCCAAAAATAGAAAAATATTGTTCATCGAATGTATATATGTTTTCTGCCCTAACAAGTACACTCAGTCGGAATCGCTATCCGAATCAGGAGCGGGATCCTCCTCCCTGGCAACCTCCTTGCCACACCTCTGAACATTCCGTCGAGCCGTGCTCGGGCCCTCTGTCGCTGCCTCCGGAAAATCCATCCCCGGCTCTATGCCGTCCTCCTCAACATCAGAGTATCGGTCCTCGGGATCAGCCGGCACGCCCCGGTACAGCACCCCAATGTCGGCGAAGAAGTCGTACCCGAAGGAGAAGGCGTCGAAACTCTGGCCGTATATGCCCTGGGTCTGTAAGGGAGTCCCATAATCTCCCTGCGGCTCAAAAATGCCGTAACCAACGCCATGTGAAGAGGAGCCCTCGCCGGTCCTGCCATGTACGAAGCTCGGTCCCTCCATGCCTCCGAACATGATATGATCCCGGGAGAGCTCCACGCTCCTGTCCATATAGCCAGAAGGAGAAACGTCCGTCGACCCCCTAGGCTGGGCATGAGGAGTATCCATAGACCTCCTGCCTGGCATAGTCTCGCTGGCAGGAATAGGGGTCCTCTCCCGCATGGAGGCACTAGATCCCAACCGCGTTGCCCTCTCCGAGCCCCGGGGATTCCCCTTCGTCACGAGGTTGCGAATAACCCTCTTCACCCCGATAACCTGGCGTAAAAGTCGATCCACAACCCGGGACGAGTACTGCAAAGAAGAGACAGAAGCATTAAAAACAGTCGAAGCAATGGCGAAAGAAGTACAAAGCCAAAATAATCAGAACGCGATCAGCACATACCTGAGCATTTGGTCGAGGCCGGAAAGCTCGCGGCGTCACCGCTGGGAGGGGTATCTGCGCCCTCATCCTAACCCCCTCCTAGGTATACAAAAAGTTCGCCCGAGGGATCCTCATTACCGAATTCCCCTCCCTCGCCAGCACCTGAGGCATCCTCATCCTGCACACCACAAACGCCTGATAGGGCTCCTGAGTAACGTACTCCAAGGCAGGCCTCCCACCTCTGAACCAATCCCAGTTCGCTAAACCCTCTCGGGGAAACAGCATGTCAGCCGGCGCCAAGGCAGCTAACCCTAGACCATGCTGCCTCGTCACCCTCTCCCCCAAATAGTAAACATCGCAGGTGAGTCCCCGCAGGATCCACCTCTGGCTCGTCCAGCGCTCAACGCCACCCAGCTGGTCCACCTCGAACCGGCTCCAAGGGTAAAAATTAACCCTATCACTAGTCTCCGCCTTCAAAAATGGCACCACGTCACTGTACCGCATCTTTATCCTAGTCCGGCTAGTCCTCTTCACCCGGGCGTCCTTAGTCCACCAAAGCATCGTCGAGTATGCAAAAGCCTCCCCCTGGACATGGTCCCATAAGGCGCAGCCAAAAATCTCCAAGGCCCAAACCTGCATCCAACAAAGGAGACCCGTCAAAAACCAAAAGTGCATACACAATATGTACAAAGGATAATGGAAAAGAAAGAGAGTGTACCTCCAAAGGGAACTCGAAGCAGGTCAGGGAGGTGGACGCCTTCCTGCTGTATATGTCCAAAGCGAAGTATAACTTCGCCAAGCCTGTTCTCCCCAGGCATACTCATCTATCCTGTCTATATCCGCCAAGGACCCCAACAAAGCAAACATAGCCGTACCATCAGCGTGCCCAAACAGAGTGCTGGAAAGGGTGAACCATAAGAAACATCGAGCGATTTGCTCCGCTGTGATGGTCTGGTCCCCTCTCTCGTACCGAGCTATACTCTCAGCCAACTTAGCCTCGATCACGGCATACTCCATACCTATCCCCTTCCGTGGCACGATGACAATCCCCAACAGATTCATCAGCTCCGCGTCCGTATACCCGTCGTGCCACTCCAAGCTGAGCCCCTTAAAAGACAGGTCAGTGATAGCGGCATAATCAGTAGGGGTCACGGTAGCCTCCCCTAGAAGAAGTGAAAAGTGTGGGTAACATCCCACCAGTACTCCACCAGTGCCAAAAGGAGCCCCTTGCTCTTATGTAACCCAGCCACCCCTCTCAGGCTCTCAACGAAGCCGTAAAGCTTAGAAGCCACCACAAGCTGACGAAGACTCCGATAACCTACCCTGCCAGCTGTGGGCAAAGCATCCCAAAGCCTGACAACTGCCTCCACGGACCTCCGCGTCTTCATCTTATCCAACTTGCGTTGGATGATATCACCTCTCACCTGAAAGTTGACACAACACAAATATGTCGTCAAAATTGCCAATATGACATAAACAACAAAAGAACAGGAAATAAATAAAATATACTACGTCCCATTTTCGGATACATTTTCCCACACGCATTCTTTTCTCACATTCAGTTATCATCAAACATTCATTCACAAAATGCATTCTTTCATCAAAGTCTCTTATACGAGAGTCTATTCCAAATTCGGCAAATTTGTACCCAATTCACAAAAAACATTTTTTTCATCAAAATCTCTTATACAAGAGTCCGTTCCAAATTCGGAAAATTTGTGTTCATTTTACAAAATGCAATTTTCATCAAAATCTCTTATACAAGAGTCCGTTCCAAGTTCGGCAAATTTGTGTTCATTTTACAAAACGCAATTTTATTCAAAATCTCTTATACAAGAGTCTGTTCCAAATTCGACAAATTTGTGTTCATTTTACAAAAACAATTTTCAACAAAATCTCTTATACGAGAGTCCGTTCTAAATTCGGCAAATTTGTACCCAATTCACAAAAAACATTTTTTTCATCAAAATCTCTTATACAAGAGTCCGTTCCAAGTTCGGAAAATTTGTGTTCATTTTATAAAATGCAATTTTATTCAAAATCTCTTATACAAGAGTCCGTTCCAAATTCGGCAAATTTGTGTTCATTTTACAAAAACAATTTTCATCAAAATCTCTTATACAAGAGTTCGTTCCAAATTCGGCAAATTTGTGCATCCTTTCATAAAACATAGCATGCATCTTTTCTCACATTCGTGCATCATGTTATCAAGCATGCATTCACAAAAGCAAATTTTCACCACAAAAATCTCTTATGCAAGAGTCCGTCCCAAATTCGGCAAATTTGTACCCACTTTATTTTTACATTATGCAAACTACCAATGTTTTTCATGAACAAATTGCATATTCCTTCTACCCATAACTTCAATTAAACACATGCATCACCAATTTCAATTTTCCATGGCAAAATATACCAATTTTGACGAAAAATAAACAAAATGGTCAAATTGAGTGTAATACCATGCGGAGATCCTCGTCGGTGGCCCAATGTTGCCACATGTCCGGGTAAAACTCCTCTCCGCCGCCTCCCGACTCACTCGACCTCGACGGACTCCACGAGCTCCTCCCCTTTGATCCATAGCCTTGATTTTGAAGGATTTTGCGAAGAAATCGGACAACAATGGAGGTTTTCTATCTCTTCTCCCTCATTTTCTCTCGTCTTTCTCAGCTGACTACTTGGGAAATTGGAGAAGACAGACACGGATGTCTGTCTTTTTGAACCAGGTGCTCTGCTGGTCTGATCCGCGCGCACAAGATTGCAACATCTCTCTGTGGTCCTTACTCACCTCATCTTACCCCCACAAGCTAAAATTGGAGGAAATTCTGGCCCGCACACTGGTCCCTATTGATGCTACCCCTGACGACGTGGTGCAATTAATTGGGAACATCCACTACGGAAACATAGTCACCTTCACAGACCTAGATCTCCCCCAGTTTGGAGCTGGTCATAATGAGCCTCTCTTCATCACGGTTCAGTTAGATGAACGGCGCCTCCCTCGGGTCCTAGTTGACAATGGGTCCGGAATGAACATCCTCCCAGCAAAGATCATGAGCCTGCTCGGCATCAAGCCCACAAATCTGAAACCTTCCTCCTTCACATTCAAAGCCTATGACTCAATGTCTCGTACAGTACTCGGGGCTGCTACTTTAAATCTGTGGTTCGGCAAGAAAATGATACCCGTAGAATTCCAAGTCATTGATATCCCAATCACCTTTAATGCTCTTTTGGGAAGACCTTGGCTGCACCAAGTCAATGGGGTCGCTTAGAGCCTTCATCAGTGTGTAAAGTTTGTTTAAGATGGGGATCTAACAACCATTTATGGAGACCTAGTCACTTTGGAAGGCACTGACACGGGTGGAATACCTATCTTGTAGGTCAAACATGATGAAGATGGTTTCATGCTGACTGGCTTCACGGTCGAGTCTCCTAAAGCCCAAGTTTACAACGTGGATCTGACTGTCACCCGGGACAAGATCCCTCATGTTATGAGGATGATGAGAAAGATGAGCTACCTGCCTGGTCTGGGTCTCGGGAAACGCCTACAAGGGACTCACAAGGTCATTGAGGTAAAGGAACAAAAAACTCGCCATGGCCTGGGATATGAGCCAACTTCAGAAGAGATTGCAAAAGAGTAAGAGATTGCTCGAAAAAGAAAGGAATCTGCTGCAAAAAAGGTCCCTTTCAACGGCCCTAAATCTCCCCCTTTCAGTCTTGACATGACTGACTACTTCATAAAAGGCGCTCCATAGCTAGATAATGCCACAGTTAAAGAGTCCACTCCTACAGAAGGATGGCTGAAACTACAGGAGAACCTCAGTAAGTTCAGGGGAACCAGAGCCAACCCAGTCCGAAGAATGTTTCTCGATCTACCCAAGATACCTGGGCTACTACCACCATGAAGAGCAAGTACACTTTCAAAGGGGTACCAGAGCTGGTAAAGCAGTTTGAGAAGCCCAACGAAGTCATTCCGACTGTCGAGGAGGCCACAACAACTGAGTTTGAATTGGTCATGCCAAAGGCCAAGATTCCAGAATTCTCCCTAGATGAATGGGATGGTCCCATCATGCAACAGATGTTTGGGGAAGAAGTGCACATTCCAGACCTGATCGACTTGGGTTCAGTGGAAGAAATGATCGCAGTAATCGAAGCAGGAGGACAGAAGCCGTTAGATCCCCGAGCCATGGTTATGCAGTCTACCATGCCCTTGAAGAATAGGGAAACTCTCTCTGGCCCGTCCGCGAGCAAAGAAGAAATGGTCACGAAGTTTGGATTGGTTCCCCGTCCCCTCGTGTCCACCTATCTCAAGTCCTCTGAGTCTCTTGTCGTCGAATTCGAGTCCCTAGAGTCGTCTGATGGCCTTACGCCAGGAGACTATGAAATTGTAGCCAATGTTGTACTTCCTTTTACTCTGAATGAAATGATCGACCTTTCGAGTATCCCCTGATCGCCACTTTAACTAATGATAAACTAACTAACAACTTAAAAACGGTTAATAATGATTCACTAGATAAAGATGCAGACACACTAAACGATAAATACATTAAAGAAATCTTTAAGCAGGTTGTTGAGAAAGAGAAAAACTGAGCCCAAGCTACCGAGGAGGTTTTGACTCGTGTAAACCTGGGAACTGCAGAAGAGCCTAAAGAGATGCATATTGGCAGTTTCTTTGACGGGCCCGAACAAGCAACTCTGACGGAACTACTCAGGGAATTTTTGGACGTGTTTGCATGGTATTACAAGGATATGCCCGGCCTCGATCCCTCCATAGTGGAGCGCCGGATATCGTTAGATCCAGAAGTCAAGCCAGTTAAACAAAAGTTGAGGAAGATCAAACCTGAGTGGTCATTACATGTAAAAGAAGAAATTGAGAAGATGCTCAAAGCAGGATTCATCCGGGTCATTGAGTACCCCACCTGACTCTCCAACATCGTAACAGTCACCAAGGCTAACGGAAAAGTCCGATGCTGCGTGGATTTCAGAGATCTAAACAAAGTCAGCCCAAAGGATGACTTCCCCCTGCCCAACATTGACATGCTGGTAGATACCACAGCCAATTACGAGGTCAAGTCTTTCGTTGACGGTTTCGCCGGCTACAACCAGATCAAAATGGCCGAAGAGGACCAGGCTAAGACAGCTTTCACTACTCCCTGGGGGACATATTGCTATACAATCATGCTGTTTGGTCTGAAGAACGCTGGGGCTACCTATCAGAGGGCTGCCACCACCCTATTCCACGACATGATTCATAAAGAAATAGAGGTCTACGTGGATGACATGATAGTCCACTCCAAAGGATCCGATGGCCAGCACTTCATCAATTTGAGAAAATTCTTGGACCGTCTCAGAGAACATTCCATGAGGCTGAACCCAGCTAAATGCTCCTTCGGCGTCAAACGAGGTAAAGTGTTGGGGTACATGGTAACTGAACGTGGAATCTAAGTGGACCCGCAGAAGATCAAAGCCATAGTTGAGATAAAACCGCCTCGAACACTGACAGAAGTTAAATCTTTCATGGGAAGGCTACAGTACATAAGCCGTTTCATGAATCAACTGACCTCCATCTGTGAGCCCATATTTAAGCTGATGAAGAAGAGCACATCCACTCAATGGAATCCAGAATGTCAGTTTGATTTTGAAAAGGTCAAGGCATACCTTGTGAATCCTCCAATCCTTTGTCACCCACATCGGCAAAAGCCACTACTGCTATACCTGGCTGTCACAGACACCGTAATTGGGGCTATGCTAGCGCGGGAGAAGAAAGACTCCAAGGTTGAAAGCGCCATCTATTTTGTGAGCAGAAAGCTACAAGGCAGTGAACTCAACTACTTAGTTTGTGAGAAGACCTGCGCAGGTCTAGTATGGGTAGTGGAAAAGTTGAAGCACTACATGCAGTCTAACTCAGTACACTTGGTCTCGAAATTGGATCCCATCAAATACCTGTTCGACAAGCCCTCCCTCTACAGTAGACGACCCGTGGTATGCTTAGATCTACCAATACTTAAAAAGCGGCTAAACCTCCTTAAAAAATAAAGACGGGGAATACAAAGAAGGGATCAAGGCAAAAAGTATGATGGCTCTGAAACGTCTGGCTTCCCATTACGTCCTTCTGGGAGATACGCTATACAAAAAGCGTTACCGGGGTCCCCTCTTACGCTGCATCAGCAAAAGGGCCGCCGAACTAATGAATGAAGTACATGGTGGTACCTGTGGCCCTCACATGAATGCCCGAGCCTTAATGCAGGTCATCTTGAGAATGGGCTATTTCTGGATCTCTATGGAGACGGATTACATTCAGTTCGTAAGAAGCTGCGACAAATGTCAACGCTATTCAAATCTCAACCATTTGACTCCACACGACCTCTACTGCATGACAACCCCTTGGCCTTTTTGTTACCTGGGGAATCGACGTCATCGGCAAGGTTACACCACCAGGAAGTAACAGTCACGAGTTCATCCTGGTAGCCATATACTATTTCACCAAATGGGTCGAGGCAAAGTCTTATAAAGTCCTCAATTCCAAGAAGGTGGCCCTCTTTATCAAAGAAAACATCATGTGCAGATACGGATTGCCAGCTGAAGTGATTTTCGATAATGGTTCTCATTTCGAGGGAGAATGTGACAGATTGTTGGCAGAATTCAAAATAACTCGTCACAAGTCATCCCCTTATCGGCCCCAAACCAACGGTGTTGTTGAAGCGGAAAACAAGACTCTAGAAAACATCATCAGGAAGATGGCTGTCCGAGGCAGAGATTGACCAGACAAGCTCCACCTTGCCCTCTGGGGATACAGGACATCTTTCAGAACTGCCACAGGGGAAACGCCATTTGCCCTCACTTACGGAATGGAGGCCGTGCTCCCAATCGAATTGGAAATTCCCTCGCTCCGCGTGTTGTTGGAAAATCAGATCAACGAAGTCGAATGGCTCCAGAGTCGCCACGATGAGTTGGCCCTGCTAGATGAACGTCGTCTAAAAGTCATGGAACACACCCGGGCTTACCAAGCAAAAATGGCCAGAGCCTTTGACAAGAAAGTGAAACATCGGGACATCCGAGAAGGCAACCTCGTGCTAAAAGAGAAGCCTCCGACTCACACCAATCCACTTGTCAAATGGGAGCCCGTCTGGATCGGACCCTATGTAGTTCAGAAGATCTTTTACGGGGGAGCCATGCAGCTCGCAGACTTAGATGGAAATCCATTCATGCATCCAGTTAACAGAGACAAGCTCCTCAGATACTATGCCTAAAGATCGAGTCATTCCCCCCCCCAAAGGTGCTAAAAGAGTAATACCCAACTAGGTTGAAAACCCGAAAGGGCGGACTAGGTAAAAAACAGGGTTGCACTTCTATCGTCCCTCTCTCTACCCACCCCTTCTAAAACAAAACAACAACAAAAAACAAAACAAAACAACAACTCATAGGGTCGAACTACGGAGACCTGAGCCCCTTAGTCCACTTATAAGATGGGAACGTAGGCAGCCGGAAACGGTTCGGTCTAAAACATAAATAAATATCATATTTTGTCATCAACACAATGATCACATCACATCTGCGTCTCGAAAAACTCTAATGCAATTCACCTACTCATTACAGTTAAAAACTTCTTGATGAGTTCAAGCCCGGTCTACTCTTAAACTCACAACTGAGCTAAAAGAAAAGACATAAAAATACATAACTAAAAACTAATGTGTCTGCAAGGATGATCAGTGGATACTCCAGGGTCTAGCCACTAGTGCCAGCATCTTCCTCTGTCCTCCTCCTTCTCCTCCCGCCATGCCTTGTGTTCTTCCTAGGCACGGGAATGATGTCCGTCCTCCTCCTCCCTAGCTCTGGCATAGGGGCCGAGTCCATCAAGCCTGCCTCTATCAAAGCTCTGGTCACCTGGGCTTCGTCTCTAATTTCCTGCCTCCTAGGTAGCGTCATAGGAACCGTGTCTCTCTGACGTTCCACTCTCATCTCATAGTCAAACATATCATCTCCACTCTTGTCATATCCTGCCTCTATCAAAGCTCTGGTCGCCTGGGCTTCGTCTCTAATTTCTTGCCTCCTAGGTAGCGTCATAGGAACCGTGTCTCTCTGACGTTCCACTCTCATCTCATAGTCAAACATATCATCTCCACTCATGTAATATGGGTTGGCCCTCGCCTTAGCTCTCCTCAATACTGACACGAGGACATCTTCTGGTCCCACCGTGGCCTCACGCCTCCTCATAAGAGTCACCTGAGTCTCCCCCATGTGTCCCTCATACCAATCCAAGTACCAAGTGGACAGATAAATACGCTCCGGATGCCTGAGAAGGACCATAGGAGGAAAAGTATGATACCTCCATACTCGGGAAAAGAAGGGAAATGCAGATGGATCATCCATAGAAACAGACATAACCTCCCGGGTGGCAATATCATCGCAGCCCTCCAAAGGTACCTGCTCCATCCCGAACTGCCTAAGAACTAAAGTTGGAATGTAGAATGTAGATCAAAGCCCCGGAAGCATGACTACCTGAGATCCCTTCTGGAGCTTCCTCCTAGTCTCTATCTGCCAGTACGGAATCCACCATCGGATGTTCTGGGTATGACGCTGAGCCATCCAGCGCTCCCACGAGGCCTGATCCTCGATCTCAACTGTAACTCCCCTCCTGGAAAAAGTCCATGGCCTGAAAGCAAGTGGAGCATTTCGCAGAACTCCCAGCCTCTCCATCAGCCACATCGACAACAGAAACGGGCTTCCCCCATGCATGTACCGCTTCCCAGTAGCCAACCGGTCGATAGCGTGAAGGGTCTCTCCCAAGATTAAGGGAACTATATCTCGGCTCGATCGGCAGTGCACAACAACGTCTAATAGAGATCGGTGGCACATCCCAAAGGAACAAACCATGAACAGAGACCCGATTGCACAAAGAGAAAAGGCATCCCAATAACAATCACCAACAACACCCAAGCTCCTTAACCTATCCGGGAGACTAGAAATGTCAAAATAGTCAGGTCCTCGAATCATACCTCGGGCTTCCTTCGGAGAGATTTGAAGGAGGCCAGACAATTTGTTGCCAAAAGACATCCCTCCGGGCAAGGGAAGTGCAACCTCTTCACCTCGGGTCCTCCAAGTAACGCCCTGAAATCATCAATGGTGGGAACCACTTCGTTGTAGGAGAAGCAAAAGACGAGCCTCCGAGTGTCCCAAAACGCGGCAGAAGCCCTCATAATCCAGAACAAGCTCCTTAAGAGACCATAGTGACTTGATTTTGTATCTCTCTTCAAAGAAAGCCCTATTCCCA
The DNA here is from genome assembly GCA_022495995.1 of Adenophora triphylla var. japonica. Lineage (NCBI taxonomy): Eukaryota > Viridiplantae > Streptophyta > Magnoliopsida > Asterales > Campanulaceae > Adenophora > Adenophora triphylla. The sequence continues at coordinate 52,792 of JAFEMH010005815.1, forward strand.
TGCATGACCTCCCGAGACCATTCCTTGAATTTTTCAAAGAAGATCATTTGCAACTCTTTTGACAATTTAGGAGAATTCTTCATGTTTTCCATGGCCCTCTATGATTTTGGGTCGTGACTTCAGAAAGAATAGAGAAGAAGATGAAGTTGAGTGATGAAAACCAAGTCTGAGGTGAAATTTAAATAACCATGCCAGGTGATGCCCTTGTCCGCGCGGATGAGATTGCAGCCTCAATCTCATCCACGCAGATAAGATTGTTCCCCAGTCCAAAAACATTTTTGTCAACAATAAAATCTGCTGGCCCAATTGAGGAAATCCTTCCCCAAACGGTCAAACATGAAAATATACCCATTCCCCATGATTTTCAATCAAAATCCCAACAAAGATCCCTCTTTTGTCCCCATAAAACACAAAATCGGGCTCATGCAACTTGCATTCAGTATAGGATTAACAAAACAAAAATACTTAGCAAAGTAAAATGTATTAACCTAGTTATTACATGCCAAAAATAGAAAAATAATGTGCATTGAATGTATATATGTTTTCTGCCTTAACAAGTACACTCAGTCGGAATCGCTATCCGAATTAGGAGCGGGATCCTCCTCCCTGGCAACCTCCTTGCCGCTCCTTCGAACATTTCATCGAGCCGTGCTCGGCCCCTCCGCCGCTGCCTCCGGAAAAGCCATCCCCGGCTCTATGTTGTCCTCCTCAACATCAGAGTATCGGTCCTCGGGATCAGCCGACACGCCCCGGTACGGCACCCCAATGTCGGCGAAGAAGTCGTACCCGAAGGAGAAGGCGTCGGAACTCTGGCCATATGTGCCCTGGGTGTAACATCCCCAAAAATGTGTGTGCCTGATATGATTTGATTAGTACTACTCATATCACCAAGATGCATCTTCTTTTCGGAAGCTCATCCTATAAGAACTCCAAGGTTAAGCGTGCTTGACCTGGGGAAATTCTAGGATGAGTGACCCACTGGAAAGTTTCTCAGTGAGCATGTAAGTGAGGACAACATGTGCTGGAAAGACTTGTAGTGGTTTGTGGGGCTAGTCCGTCAAATCTGATAGCGTTCCGATCCGATCTTCGGGCTCGGGGCGTTACAAATGGTATCAGAGCGGGACCCGGCTGGAAGTGTGGAGCAAAGTGCTGTGCAGAACAAAGCGCACACCGCGGAGTTGGTGGGAGTCACCTCTTGAATCCGTACGAGCCCCTCTTGGATCCACACTGCCTGGGGTTTCAATCCAAGTAGGCCTTGCCGGGGACGACAAGGATCCTAAGTGGGAGAGATTGTAACATCCCCAAAAATGTGTGTGCCTGATATGTTTGATATGATTTGATTAGTACTACTCATATAACCAAGATGCATCTTCTTTTCGGAAGCTCATCCTATAAGAACTCCAAGGTTAAGCGTGCTTGACCTGGGGAAATTCTAGGATGGGTGACCCACTGAGAAGTTTCTCAGTGAGCATGTAAGTGAGGACAACACGTGCTGGAAAGACTTGTGGTGGTTTGTGAGGCTAGTCCGTCAAATCTGATAGCGTTCCGAACTGGTCTTTAAGCTCGGGGCGTTACACTGGGTCTGTAAGGGAGTCCCATAATCTCCCTGTGGCTCAAAAGCGCCGTAACAACCGCCATGTGAAGCGGAGCCCTCGCCGATCCTACCCTGTATGAAGCCCAGTCCCTCCATGCCTCCGAAGATGATATGATCCTGGGAGAGCTCCACACTCCTGTCCATATAGCCAAAAGGAGAAACGTCCGTCGACCCCCTAGGCTGGGCAAGAGGAGTCTCCATATACCTCCTGCCTGGCATAGTCTCGCTGGCAGGAATAGGGGACCTCTCTCGCATGGAGGGCACTAGATCCCAACCGCGTTGCCCTCTCCAAGCCCCAACCATTCCCCTTCGTCATGAGGTTGCGAATAAACATCTTCGCCTCGATAACTTGGCGTAAAAGTCGACCCACAACCCGAGACGAGTAATGCAAAGAAGAGACAGAAGCATTAAAAACAGTCGAAGCAATGACGAAAGAAGTACAAAGTCAAAATAATCAGAACGCGATCAGCACATACCTGAGCATTCGGTCGAGGCTGGAAAGATCGCGGCATCACCGCTGGGAGGGGTATCTGCGCCCTCATCCTAACCCCCTCCTGGGTATACGAAAAGTCTGCCCGATGGGTCCTCACTACTGAATTCTCCTCCCTCGCAACGCATGAGGGGTCCTCAGCCTGCGCACCACAAACGTATAATAGGGCTCCTGAGTAATGTATTCCAGGGCAGGCCTCCCACCTCTGAACCAATCCCAGTTCGCTAACCACTCCCGGGGAAACAGGATGTCAGCAGGAGGCTCAGCCGGTGCCAAGGCAGCTAACCCTAGACCATGCTGCCTCGTCAACCTCTCCCTCAAATAGTAAACATCGCAGGTGAGTCCCCGCAGGATCCACCTCTGGCTCGTCCAGCGCTCAGCGCCACCCAGCTGGTCCACCTCGAACCGGCTCCAAGGGTAAAAATTAACCATATCACTAGTCTTCGCCTTCAAAAATTGGACCACGTCACTGTACGGCATCTTTATCCTAGTCCGGCTAGTCCTCTTCACCCGGGCGTCCTTCGTCCACCAGAGCATCGCCGGGTATGCAAAAGCCTCCCCCTGGACAAGGTCCTATAAGGCACAGCCAAAAATCTCCAAGGTCCAAACCTGCATCCAACAAAGGAGACCCGTCAAAAACCAAGAGTGCATACAAAATATGTACAAAGGATAAAGGAAATGAAAGAGAGTGTACCTCCAAAGGGAACTCGAAGCAGGTCAGGGAGGTGTACGCCTTCCTGCTGTATCTGTCCAAAGCGAAGTATAACTCCGCCAAGCCTGCCTCTCCCCAGGCATACTTCTCTATCATGTCTATATCCGCCAAGGACCCCAGCAAAGCGAACATAGCCGTACCTTCAGCGTGCCCAAACGGAGTGCTAGAAAGGATGAACCATAAGAAGCATCGAGCGATCTGCTCAGCTGTGATGGTCTCGTCCCCCCTCTCGTATTGAGCTATACTCTCAGCCAACTTAGCCTCGATCACGGCATACTCCATACCCATCTCCTTTCACGGCACGATGACAATCCCCAGCAGATTCATCAGCTCCGCGTCCGTATACCCGTCGTGCCACTCCATTCTGAGCCCCTTAAAAGACAGGTCAGTGATAGCGGCATAATCAGTAGGGGTCACGGTAGCCTCCCCCAGAAGAAGTGAAAAGTGTTGGTAACATCCCACCAGTACTCCACCAGCGCCAAAAGGAGCCTCTTGCTCTTATGTAACCCAGCCACCCCTCTCAGGCTCTCAACGAAGCCGTAAAGCTTAGAAGCCACCACAAGCTGACGAGGACTCCGATAACCCACCCTGCTAGCTGTGGGTAAAGCATCCCAAAGCCTGACAACTGCCTCCACGGACTCCCGTGTCTTCAGCTTATCCAACTTGCGTTGGATGATATCACCTCTCTCCTGAAAGTTGACACAACACAAATATGTCGTCAAAATTGCCAATATGACATAAACAACAAAAGAACAGGAAATAAAGAAAATATACTCCGTCCCATTTTCGGATACATTTTCCCACACGCATTCTTTTCTCACATTCAGTTATCATCAAACATTCATTCACAAAATGCATTCTTTCATCAAAATCTCTTATACGAGAGTCCGTTCCAAAATCGGTAAATTTGTACCCAATTCACAAAAAACATTTTTTTCATCAAAATCTCTTATACAAGAGTCCGTTCCAAATTCGGCAAATTTGTGTTCATTTTACAAAATGCAATTTTCATTCAAAATCTCTTATACATGAGTCCGTTCCAAATTCGGCAAATTTGTGTTCATCAAAATCTCTTATACAAGAGTCCGTTCCAAATTTGGCAAATTTGTGCATCCTTTAATAAAACATACTCCCTCCGTCTCTAAAAGTTTGTCCCATTTGACTTTTTTGTTGAACTTTGACCACAAATTTATGAGAGATTAATCATGTTCATGAAATTCTAAAAGTTGTTGTTGATAATATTATTAATGGTGAATCAATAGGAATTTTTTGAAGGATTTTGCGAAGAAATCGTACATCAAAATAGCCAAAATTGAGTGTCATACCATGCGGAGATCCTCGTCGGTGGCCCAATGTTGCCACATGTCCGGGTAAAACTCCTCATTCATCGATTGCGAGAGCGTGTAGTGGCGGTGCATTCTCACTAACTCAAGCCTCCTCTCTGCCGCCTCCCGACTCACCCGACCTCTACGGACTCCACAAGCTCCTCCCCTTTGCTCCATAGCCTTGATTTTGAAGGATTTTGCGAAGAAATCGTACAACAATGGATGTTTTCTATCTCTTCTCCCTCGTTTTCTCTCGTCTTTCTCGGCTGACTGATTGGGAAATTGGAGAAGACAGACACGGCTGTCTGTCTTTTTGAACCAGGCGCTCTGCTGGTTAGATCCGCGCAGACAAGATTGCAGGGCGAAATCCCTATTTTCCCCCTTTAATTTCTGGTCCTCTGCATCCAGACCCCCCAGTTTAACGAAAACCTAACGGAAGATCATTCCCTTCCTATAGTTTTCAACCCTGGCCGTCATCATCGTAAGCCCGTTCTTTAATGAAAACCTAACGGAAGCCCATTCCCTTCCTAGTTTTCAACCCCGGACGTCATCGTAAGCCCGTCCTTTAACGAAAACCTAACAGAAGTCCATTCCCTTCCTCATTTTCAACCCCGGCCGTCATCGTAAGCCCGTTTATTTAATGAAAACCTAACAGAAGTCCATTCCCTTCCTAGTTTTCAACCCCGGCCATCATCGTAAGCCCGTTCATTTAACGAAAACCTAACGGAAGTCCATTCCCTTCTTCGTTTTCAACCCCGGACGTCATCGTAAGCCCGTTCATTTAGCGAAAACCTAACGGAAGTCCATTCCCTACCTAGTTTTCAACCTCGGCCGTCATCGTAAGCCCGTTCATTTAACGAAACCTGACGGAAGCCCATTCCCTTCCTCGTTTTCAAACCCGGCCATCATTGTAAGCCCAAGAACGCATATCCCCAACGTATAAACCCCGGAAAATATCGTAAGCCCGAATATTCCCCAGCGAGAACGCCTTGAAAAGTCCCAATTTAGGTTTATTCTCCTGAATCGAACCTCGCTTAAGTTCATACTCCTGAACTAAGTCCCAATCTAGGTTCATACCCCTGAACCGAACCTCGACTTAAGTTGATGCTCCTGAACTAAGTCCCAATTTAGGTTCATACTCCTGAACCGAACCTCGACTTATGTTCATACTCCTGAACTAAGTCCCAGTCTAGGTTCATACTCCTAAACTAAGTCTCAATATAGGTAAAGACGCCTCCGCTAGGTCGAGTTATCTTCGGCAACGCTTCCGCTAAGTCAAGTCAGTCTTCGGCAACGCCTCCGCTAAGTCGAATCCGTCTTCGGCAACGCTTCCTCTAAGTCAAGTCAGTCTTCGGCAACGCCTCCGCTAAGTCAAATCCGTCTTCGGCAACGCATCCGCTAAGTCAAGTCATTTATTCGGCAACGCTTCTGCTAAGTCGAATATTCTTCGGCAACGCTTCCGTTAAGTCGAGTCAGTTTTCGGCAACGCTTCCGCTAAGTCGAATATTCTTCGGCAACGCTTCCGCTAGGTCGAGTTCGTCTTCGACAACGCCTTCGTTAGTCGAGTCTACCTTCGACAACGAAAACGCGGTGGCAGGTCCATTTGTTTGACCACTCCTTTCCCTCGCAAGACCTGAAATACGACCGGCTTGATTCCCACTTGGGATACGTAGGAATCCTTTCGTTAAGGGTCCAGCCATCTGACCACCTCGGTCACCTCCTCGCCCATATAGGTAAAATTTTGACAGATTGGGATCCTCACTATGTCGACGACCCCACTTCCCCTGGAAGTACCGTCGCCGAGGGGCTACTGTAAGTATCCCAATCTGGGTCGTTAATGTTCCGTCAGCTCAAATTAATGATTTATAATCATTTAGGAGCATTTTGGACATTATTTTGACAATTTGAATGAGGAAGGACCTCTTAGGAATAAAAAATGGACAAATACCTCGCTGGAAATTTGTCATTTCCAATAAAAGGGAATATTGACCAAGAGCAAAATGCCAAAATTACTTTTCTGCACAGATCAGGCACGTTGCTGGGGTCATCCGCGCGGACATGATTGCACCTACAATCTTGTCCACGTGGATAAGATTGTCATCCAGACAACCTATAAATACAGCCCTTCTCCCTCAGTTTAACAACACAGAAAAAAGGGAGAAAAAACCCAAAACCTACTGTTATGCTTTTAAAATCCATTCCCAAATAGCCATTTACACCTTCACAATTCAAAATACAACACTAAATCCAACCCCAAATCCATCTCAAACCACTGTTAAGCCTTGAAATCTCTCAAACCCTAAACAACAAACCAAGAAACAATTGGTAAACCCTTACCTCCCTTACTGTAATCTCCTTCATCCATGCATACATTTCATATATAAATGATGTAGCCTTGTTTATTTACTTACTTGCTCATCCCTTTACCCTCTTGTCCCAAGGATCCAAGTGGATCTCCATGGAATCCATTTCCGTGGATGATCTTCTAAGGTGATACAAATTTTCCTTTACTTTTATGTCCCCACTCCCCTTTTACTTTACTAGTTATTTTCTCACTTGAACTAGAAGATGGTCATCTTGGATTTCATCTCCATAGATGACTACTTCAAATGGTCCATATTTTCTTATTTCATGTCTCTTTACATTTCTAGTCTTTACTTGCTTTCTTGACCTAAATATGGTCATCTTGGAGTCAATCTTCATAGATGATCATTTTAAATGGTCCATATCATTTACTTCCTTGCAAATCCCCCTCCCAAGTCTAAGATTCTCACCTTGGAACACTTTCCTTGGGTGAAAATCATCTAGACTTATAAAATAGGTCACACAAGATGTAGGAGATACACTTGAGTATTGATCTCAAGGATGGTCATCTTATGACCACCTTAGAGATCTTCCTCTAAAGTTGATACATCTTGACCTAACTCTCTTGTCAAATTTACTTTCATGTCAAATTTACTTTCATGTCAAATTCACCTTTTTCCCTTAGCAAATGAAATGCTTACAAAGTCCTAACGTACTCCCGGGATGACTTGATTAAGTGGATTCATCACTTATGACCACTAATCAAAATCTAGGGAAGAGAGGACAAGCATGGATGCCAAAATCCAAACCTCCCCTTTACTTTCTGTCTTTTCAGTTACAATTCTAGTTAAGTCTTGTAAAAATATTGACACTGCAGCCCCATCCGCGGGGATGAGATTGCACTACAATCTCCTCCACGCGGATGACATTGTCATCTGCAAACAGTCCCTTAGTTTTCTGTTATTTTTAGTTTAATCACTGTTTTCAAACTGTTTTTTAGTTCAGTCCCTAGAATTCCAGTTATTTTCAGAAAAGTCCTTTTAAAACACATACACACACACGCACACAAAATTTTTCAAGTGAGGAAGACTCGTCATACGAGGCATTCCGGGTGAACGCCAAACGTTCTTCCCAGAGTGTAACGTGACCTCCGAACTCACTTCTCTAAATCTTGGGTATTTTTCAAAGTTTTGGCCCTTAAGCAAAAAATGGCGTGGCGACTCCGAAATGATTTTTCAACATTGTTACCAACTGATGTAGACATTCTGAAAACCGGAGTTAAAGCGAACGGTGAAGCTGACGATGCGCTTGATTCTTCCCAACTGACCAGACGGTGACCCGGTGTCCGTACCCAAGCCTTGCGAGGTGCTGCGGGAGACTTGCAACAAAATCAGTCAGAACCGGTGGCCAGTTGCTAAGCAAGCTCCTCTATTGACCCTAGCAGCATTAAAAGAGTCCTGTAAAGAGGCAACAGATAAGCCAGAGGGAGAAGTGAACCTATTGACCAGATCCGGGCAGATCCACCAAGGTAATCCCAAGACAGAAAAGAAGGCGGCAGATCAAACACCCAGGGAGAACCGTAACCCCTATGCTAAGACAGCTGAAACTCCTGACCCCGAGAAAGAGGATCCTGTGCTCACTCAGTTGAAACAGACTCAAGCCAACATCTCTCTGTGGTCCTTACTCACCTCATCTTACCCCCACAAGCTAAAATTGGAGGAAAGTCTGGCCCGCACACTGGTCCCTATTGATGCTACCCCTGACGACGTGGTGAAATTAATTGGGAACATCCACTACGGAAACATAGTCACCTTCACAGACCTAGATCTCCCCTTGTTTGGAGCTGATCATATTGAGTCTCTATTCATCACGGTTCAGTTAGATAAACGGCGCCTCCCTCGGGTCCTAGTTGACAATGGGTCCGGAATGAACATCCTCCCAGCAAAGATCATGAGCCTGCTCGGCATCAAGCCCACAGATCTGAAACCTTCCTCCATCACAGTCAAAGCCTATGACTCAACGTCTCGTACAGTACTCGGGGCTATTACTTTAAATCTGTGGTTCGGCAATAAAATGATACCCGTAGAATTCCAAGTCATTGATATCCCAATCACCTTTAATGCTCTGTTGGGAAGACCTTGGCTGCACCAAGTCAATGGGGTCGCTTCGAGCCTTCATCAGTGTGTAAAGTTCATTTCAGATGGGGATCTAACAACCATTATGGAGACCTGGTCACTTTGGAAGGCACTGACACGGGTGGAATACCTATCCTGGAGGTCAAACATGCTGAAGATGGTTTCATGCTGACTGGCTTCACGGTCGAGTCTCCTAAAGCCCAAGTTTACAACGTGGATCTGACTGTCACCAAGGACAAGTCCCTCCTGTTATGAGGATGATGAGAAAGATGGGGTACCTGCCTGGTCTGGGTCTCGGGAAATGCGTACAAGGGACTCACAAGGTCATTGAGGTAAAGGAACAAAAATCTCGCCATGGCCTGGGATATGAGCCAACTTCAGAAGAGATTGCAAAAGAGAAAGAGATTGCTCGAAAAAGAAAGGAAGCTGCTGCAAAAAAGGTCCCTTTCAACGGCCCTAAATCTCCCCCTTTCAGTCTTGACATGATTGACTACTTCATAGAAGGCGCTCCACAGCTGGATAATGCCACAGTCAAAGAGCCCACTCCTACAAAAGGCTGGCTGAAACTACAGGAGAACCTCAGTAAGTTTAGGGGAACCAGAGCCAACCCAGTCCGAAGAATGTTTCTCGATCTACCCAAGATACCTGGGGCTACTACCACCATGAAGAGCAAGTACACTTTCAAAGGGGTACCAGAGCTGGTAAAGCAGTTTGAGAAGCCTAACGAAGTCATTCCGACTGTCGAGGAGGCCACAACAGCTGAGTTTGAATTGGTCATGCCAAAGGCCAAGATTCCAGAATTCTCCCTATATGAATGGGATGGTCCCGTCATGCAGCAGATGTTTGGGGAAGAAGTGCACATTCCAGACCTGATCGACATGGGTTCAGTGGAAGAAATGATCGCAGTAATCGAAGTAAGAGGACAGAAGCCGTTAGATCCCCGAGCCATGGTTATGCAGTCTACCATGCCCTTGAAGAATTGGGAAACTCTCTCCGGTCCGTCCGCGAGCAAAGAATAAATGGTCACGAAGCTTCGATTGATTCCCCGTCCCCTCGTGTCCACCTACCTCAAGTCCTATGAGTCTCTTGTCGTCGAATTCGAGTCCCTAGAGTCGTCTAATGGCCTTACGCCTAAAGACTATGAAATTGTAGCCATTGATGTACTTCCTTTTACTCTGAATGAAATGATCGACCTTTCCGAGTATCCCATGAACGCCACTTTAACTAATGATAAATTAACTAACAACTTAAACGGTTAATAATGATTCACTAGATAAAGATGCAGACACACTAAACGAACAATACATTAAAGAAATCTTTAAGCAGGTTGTTGAGAAAGAGAAAAAACAAGCCCAAGCTACCGAGGAGGTTTTGACTTGTGTGAACTTGGGAACTGCAGAAGAACCTAAAGAGACGCAGATTGGTAGATACTACAGCCAATTACGAGGTCAAGTCTTTCGTTGACGGTTTTGCCGGCTACAACCAGATCAAAATGGCCGAAGAGGACCAGGCTAAGACAGCTTTCACTACTCCCTGGGGGACATATTGATATACAGTCAAGCCGTTTGATCTGAAGAACACTAGGGCTACCTATCAGAGGGCTGCCACCGCCCTATTCCATGACATGATTCATAAAGAAATAGAGGTCTGCGTGGATGACATGATAGTCCACTCCAAAGGATCTGATGGCCAACACTTCATTGATTTGAGAAAATTCTTCGACCGTCTCAGAGAACATTCCATGAGGCTGAACCCAGCTAAATGCTCCTTCGGCGTCAAACGAGGTAAAGTGTTGGGGTACATGGTAACGGAACGTGGAATCGAAGTGGGCCCGCAGAAGATCGAATCCATAGTTGAGATGATACCGCCTCAAACACTGACAGAAGTTAAATCTTTCATGGGAAGGCTACAGTACATGAGCCGTTTCGTGAATCAACTGACCTCCATCTGTGAGCCCATCTTTAAGCTGATGAAGAAGAGCACATCCACTGAATGGAATCCAGAATGTCAGTTTGCTTTTGAAAAGGTCAAGGCATACCTTGTGAACCCTCCAATCCTTTATCCCCCACATCGGCAAAAGCCACTACTGCTATACCTGACTGTCACAGACACCGCAATTGGGGCTATGTTGGCACGAGAGAAGAAAGACTCCAAGGTTGAAAGCGCCATCCAATTTGTGAGTAGAAAGCTACAAGGCAGTGAACTCAACTACTCAGTTTGTGAGAAGACCTGTGCAAGTCTAGTATGGGTAGTGGGAAAGTTGATGCACTACATGCAGTCTCACTCAGTACACTTGGACTCGAAATTGGTTCCCATCAAATACCTGTTCGACAAGCCCTCCCTCTCCATGAGATTGGCAAAATGGTAATTCTTTCTAGCTGAGTACGACATCACTTATGTGATGAGAAAATCCGTAAAAGGACGGGTAATGGCAGACCAACTGGCTGACTTCCCAAGTGATGAATACCAAGGACCTGAACCTCAATTTCCTTACGATGGAATCTTCGCTCTAGAAGGAGAAAATCGCTGGAAACTCTTCTTTGACGGGGTAGCTAACAAATGAGGGAATGGGATAGGAATACTCCTGGTCGACCCCACTGATGAACATACTCCCATAGCCATAAAGCTCAACTTCGAGGTCACTAACAATGCCGCCGAGTATGAAGCCTGCATAGTTGGATTGGAGGCAGCCTTGGAAAGGAACATCAAGGAGTTGGAAGTGTATGATGACTCTGTTCTCATCATCAACCAAGTATCCAACAAGTGGAAAACAATTGAGCCAGGCTTACAAAAGTATCACGCCTATATGGAAGACCTCGTAGCCCAGTTCAAAGAGATCAGCTTCCACTACCTGCCTAGAGACCGCAACAGGTTCGCAGATGCTCTGGCTACGCTAGCCTCCTTTGTCAAAATACCTGAGGGAAAATCAGTCAAACCCTTCAGGGTTGGGAGAAGAGAGAATCCAGCCTACTGCTTTGAAATCGAAGCAGAGGAGGAACCAGTAGATGACCCGTGGTATGCTCAGATCTACCAATACTTAAAAAGCGGTGAAACCTCCTTCAAAAATAAAGATGGGGAATACAAAGAAGGGATCAAGGCAAAAAGTATGATGGCTCTGAAACGTCTGGCTTCCGATTACGTCCTTCTGGGAGATACGCTATACAAAAAGCGTTACCGGGGTCTGTTGGTCCCAAAGGTGGCAACAAGGGTGAAAAACATCTAGAGGGGGGGTGAATAGTTATTTCAAAATTTCCGCCCTCTTTTTAAAAATGAACCTCTAGGCTTACAAAACTGCTTGCAGTTGATAAGATACTGCAAGTAGATATGTAAAATGTACAGCAGAATATAAAAGTTATAAAGCGATTTTAGAGGTGCGGTTTTGCAATGCAGTTTTCAGTGCCGTTTTTGAAACTGAAAAGTGAGGTTATGACAAAGTTAATTCCAAACACAATTTCACAATAATGGATAACTGAAATAGATCAAACAGAAATAAAGATAGATAATCAGTAAGCACAAGAAATAATAAATGCAGAAATGTAAGAACACAATATTTTGAGTGGTTCAATTGATAAAATGATCTACATCCACTACCAAGATGGTTAGTCTTGGATTTTCTAAGAGTTAGATTTTATATTGAGTATGAGAGAGATTACAAGTTACAAAGTATTCAAACTCAGATCTAAAATCTATTCTATGAAGATCAAATCCTAGACTATAACCGGTGTTTCTCAAATGAATAATCTATGTGATTAAACAAGTGAGGTGGTGTGTGTAAGCAAGATCAAGGCTCTTTAAATCTATGAGATGGAGAGCACAATGATTCTTGATGGTGTTAAGGCTTGATTTCTGGGCTGGGATATATTTCTTGAAGTTGGAAGATGAAGATTCAAAGAACTAAGAATTTTCTGGGCAGAGCTTCAGCTTCTTATGAACTCACAGCAAATCAATTTCTCAAGCAATCTTCAAATGGTGAAGATTGGGGGTATTTATACCCAAGCACCAAGGAAGCCGTTGGACACATCTGTAGCAAGTAATGTACTGGTGCTTTCCCATTGGTCCACAATATCCACTTTTGTCCTTAGGAACTGTAGTTGCAGGTAAATCTGATCAGACCTCAGCTGCAATTAAGGTGGTTAGGACATCTGTCACCTTTTCAAGATCCTTGCAGATCTGGTCTGACACTTGGTCACGTGACAAGATATGGTGGTTGACATTTGATATTGCTGACGTGGATTCCAACGGTCAAATGTGGTTCACTTTAAGTCTTCAATCATTGGATGCGGTCTAGTGGGAAGCGGTTGTGGCAAGAGCAGTTACACCAGAGGAGGTTTCATCAGTACGGTTGGAACTTCTTTGTAAATGCGATTCACTTTAAGGTGGTTGCATTGAGATTGTCAAAGAGCGATTTTAGACAAAGGAATTCCACAAAACAGTTGCTAGGAGCGGTTTGCTTAGTGCGGTTGATGATGCGGTTTGAACCTCTTGAACTGCAACCTCATATCCAATGACTCTTGTGCCAGTCTTCAAGCCTAATTTAACCTATTCTATAAAATGGACTTAGCTAAAAAATTGAAGTCTAAGCTTCATTACATATGGGCCTAAAGTCCTTAAAATAGAGAGGAGGTTATGGTATCAATCAAATCTTAAGCTAATCTAGGAGGGTCAAATAATGCATACCCAACAGGGTCCCCTCTTACGCTGCATCAGCAAACAAAGGGCCGCCGAGCTAATGAATGAAGTACATGGTGGTACCTTTGGCCCTCACATGAATGCCCAAGCCTTAATGCAGGTCATCCTGAGAATGGGCTATTTCTGGATCTCTATGGAGACGGATTGCATTCAGTTTGTAAGAAGCTGCGACAAATGTCAACGCTATTCAAATCTCAACCCTTAGCCTCCACACGACCTCTACTGCATGACAACCCCTTGGCCTTTTGTTACCTGGGGAATCGACGTCATCTGCAAGGTTACACCACCAGGAAGTAACGGTCACGAGTTCGTCGTAGTAGACATAGACTATTTAACCAAATGGGTCGAGGCCAAGTCTTACAAAGTCCTCACTTCCAAGAAGGTGGCCCTCTCCCCCAAATAGTAAACATCGCAGGAGAGTCCCCGCAGGATCCACCTCTGGCTCATCCAATGCTCAGCGCCACCCAGCTGGTCCACCTCGAACCGGCTCCAAGGGTAAAAATTAACCCTATCACTAGTCTCCGCCTTCAAAAAAGGCACCACGTCACTGTACCACATCTTTATCCTAGTCCGTCTAGTCCTCTTCACCCGGGCGTCCTTCGTCCACCAGAGCATTGTCGGGTATACAAAAGCCTCCCCCTGGACATGGTCCCATAAGGCGCAGCCAAAAATCTCCAAGGCCCAAACCTGCATCCAACAAAGGAGCCCGTCAAAAACCAAGAGTGCATACAGAATATGTACAAAGGATAAAGGAAATGAAAGAGTGTGTACCTCCAAAGGGAACTCGAAGCAGGTCAGGGAGGTGGACGCCTTCCTGTTGTATCTGTCCAAAGCGAAGTATAACTCCGCCAAGCCTGCCTCTCCCCAGGCATACTCCTCTACCCTGTCTATATCCGCCAAGGACCCCAGCAAAGCGAACATAGCCGTACCTTCAGCGTGCCCAAACAGAGTACTGGAAAGGGCAAACCATAAGAAGCATCGAGCGATCTGCTCAGCTGTGATGGTCTGGTCCCCCCTCTCATACCGAGTAGATGACAATCCCCAGCAGATTCATCAGCTCCGCGTCCGTATACCCGTCGTGCCACTCCAAGCTGAGCCCCTTAAAAGACAGGCTAGTGATAGCGGCATAATCAGTAGGGGTCACGGTAGCCTCCCCCCAGAAGAAGTGAAAAGTGTGGGTAACATCCCACCAGTACTCCACCAGTGCCAAGGATCCCCTTGCTCTTATGTAACCCAGCCACCCCTCTCAGACTCTCAAAGAAACCGTAAAGCTTAGAAGCCACCACAAGCTGACGAGGACTCCGATAACCCACCCTGCCAGTTGTGGGCAAAGCATTCCAAAGCCTGACAACTGCCTCCACGGACCCCCGCGTCTTCAGCTTATCCAACTTGCGTTGGATGATATCACCTCTCTCCTGAAAGTAGACACAACACAAATATGTCGTCAAAATTGCCAATATGACATAAACAACAAAAGAATAGGAAAGAAATAAAATATACTCCGTCCCATTTTCAGATACATTTTCCCACACGCATTCTTTTCTCACATTCAGTTATCATCAAACATTCATTCACAAAATGCATTCTTTCATCAAAATCTCTTATACGAGAGTCCGTTCCAAATTCGGTAAATTTGTACCCAATTCACAAAAAACATTTTTTTAATCAAAATCTCTTATACAAGAGTCCGTTCCAAATTCGGCAAATTTGTGTTCATTTTACAAAATGCAATTTTCATTCAAAATCTCTTATACAAGAGTCTGTTCCAAATTCGACAAATTTGTGTTCATCAAAATCTCTTATACAAGAGTCTGTTCCAAATTCGGCAAATTTGTGCATCCTTTCATAAAACATAGCATGCATCTTTTCTCACATTCGCGCATCATGTTATCAAGCATGGATTCACAAAAGCAAATTTTCACCACAAAAATCTCTTATACAAGAGTCCGTCCCAAATTCGGCAAATTTGTACCCACTTTGTTTTTACATTATGCAAACTACCAATGTTTTTCATGAAAAAATTGCATATTTCTTCTACCCATAACTTCAATTAAACACATGCATCATCAATTTCAATTTTCCATGGCAAAATAAACAAAAGCCCAAATTTTGACAATTCAAGCCCTAAGTCTAACATATACCAATTATGACGAAAAATCAACAAAATAGCCAAAATTGAGTGTCATACCGTTCGGAGATCCTCGTCGGTGGCCCAATGTTGCCACATGTCCGGGTAAAACTCCTCATTCATCGATTGCGAGAGCGTGTAGTGACGGTGCATTCTCACCAACTCAAGCTTCCTCTCCGCCGCCTCCTGACTCACCGACCTCGACGGACTCCACGAGCTCCTCCCCTTTGCTCCATAGCCTTGATTTTGAAGGATTTTGCGAAGAAATCAGACAACAATTGAGGTTTTCTATCTCTTCTCCCTCGTTTTCTCTCGTCTTTCTCGGCTGACTACTTGGGAAATTGGAGAAGACAGACACGGCTGTCTGTCTTTTTGAACCAGCGCGCCGTGTCCGATCCTCACATGACAAGATTGCAGGGCATAATCCCTATTTTGCCCCTTTAATTTCTGGTCCTCTGCATCCAGACCCCCCAGTTTAACGAAAACCTAACGGAAGTCCATTCCCTTCCTAGTTTTCAACCCCGATCGTCATCGTAAGCCCGTCCTTTAATGAAAACCTAACGGAAACCCATTCCCTTCCTAGTTTTCAACCCTGACCGTCATCGTAAGCCCGTCCTTTAACGAAAACCTAACGGAAGTCCATTCCCTTCCTCGTTTTCAACCCCGGGCGTCATCGATAGCCCGTTCATTTAACGAAAACCTAACGAAAGTCCATTTCCTTCCTAGTTTTCAACCCCGACCGTCATCGTAAGCCCGTTCATTTAACGAAAACCTAACGGAAGTCCATTCCCTTCCTCGTTTTCAACCCCGACCGTCATCGTAAGCCCGTTCATTTAACAAAAACCTAATGAAAGTCCATTCCCTTCGTAGTTTTCAACTCCGGCCGTCATCGTAAGCCCGTTCATTTAACGAAAACCTAACGGAAGCCCATTCCATTCCTCGTTTTCAAACCCGGCCATCATTGTAAGCCCAAAAACACATATCCCCATCGTATAAACCCCGGCAATTATCGTAAGTCCAAATATTCCCCAGCGAGAACGCCTGGAAAAGTCCCAATTTAGGTTCATACCCCTGAACCGAACCTCGACTTAAGTTCATACTCCTGAACTAAGTCCCAATTTAGGTTCATACTCCTGAATTGAACCTCGACTTAAGTTCATACTCCTGAACTAAGTCCCAATCTAGGTGCATACCCCTGAACCGAACCTCAACTTAAGTTCATACTCCTGAACTAAGTCCCAATTTAGGTTCATACTCCTGAACCGAACCTCGACTTAAGTTCATACTCCTGAACTAAGTCCCAATCTAGGTTCATACTCCTGATTTAAGTCTCAATATAGGTAAAGACGCCTCCGCTAGTTCGAGTATGTCTTCGGAAACGCTTCCGCTAAGTTAAGTCAGTCTTCGGCAACGCATCTGCTAAGTCGAATATTCTTCGGCAACGCTTCCGCTAAGTCGATTTAGTCTTCGGCAACGCCTCCGCTAAGTCGAATCCGTCTTCGGCAACGCTTCCGCTAAGTCAAGTCAGTTCTTCGGCAACGCTTCTGCTAAGTCGAATATTCTTCGGCAACGCTTCCGCTAAGTCGAGTCAGTCTTCGACAACGCTTCCGCTAAGTCGAATATTCTTCGGCAACGCTTCCGCTAGGTCGAGTTCGTCTTCGGCAACGCCTTCGTTAGTCGAGTCTACCTTCGATAACGAAAATGCGGTGGGAGGTCCATTCGTTTGACCACTCCTTTCCCCCGCAAGACCTGAACTACGACCGGCTTGATTCCCACTTGGGATACGTAGGAATCCTTTCGTTAAGGTTCCAGCCATCCGACCGCCTTGGTCACCTCCTCGCCCATCTAGGTAAAATTTTGCCAAATTGGGATCCTCACTTTGTCGACGTCCCCAATCCCTGGAAGTATCGTCGCCGAGGGGCTACTGTAAGTACCCCAATCTGGGTCGTTAATGTTCCGTCAACCCAAATTAATGATTTATAATCATTTAGGGGCATTTTGGATGTTATTTTGACAATTTGAATGAGGAAGGACCTCTTAAAAATAAAAAAATGGACAAATACCTCGCTGGAAATTTGTCATTTCCAATAAAAGGGAATATTGACCAAGAGCAAAATGCCAAAACTGTTTTTCTGCACAGATCAGGCACGCTGCTAGGGTCATCCGCACGGACAAGATTGCACCTACAATCTTGTCCACGCGGATAAGATTGTCATCCAGACAACCTATAAATACAGCCCTTCTCCCTCAGTTTAACAACACAAAAAAAGGGAGAAAAAAAACCCAAAACCTACTGTTATGCTGTTAAAATCCATTCCCAAATAGCCATTTACACCTTCACAATTCAAAATACAACACTAAACCCATTCCCAAATCCATCTCAAACCACTCTTAAGCCTTGATATCTCTCAAATCCTAAACAAAAAACCAAGAAACAACTGGTAAACCCTTACCTCCCTTACTCAAATCTCTTTCATCCATGCATACATTTCATATATAAATGATGTAGCCTTATTTATTTACTTACTTGCTCATCCCCTTCCCCTCTTGTCCTAAGGATCCAAGAGGATCTCCATGGAATCCATTTCCATGGATGATCTTCTCAGGTGATCCACATTTTCCTTTACTTTTATGTCATTCCCCACTCCCATTTTACTTTACTAGTTATTTGCTCACTTGACCTAGAAGATGGTCATCTTGGAGTTCATCTCCATAGATGACTACTTCAAATGGTCCATATTTTCTAATTTCATGCCTCTTTACATTTTTAGTCTTTACTTGCTTTCTTGACCTAAATATGGTCATCTTGGAATCAATTTCCATAGATGATCATTTCAAATGGTCCACATCATTTACTTTCTTGAAAATCCCCCTCCCTAGTCTAAGATTCTCACCTTGGAACACTTTCCTTGGGTGAAAATCATCTAGACTTATAAAATAGGTCACACAAGATGTAGGAGATACACTTGAGTATAGATCTCAAGGATGGTCATCTTATGACTACCTTAGAGATCTTCCTCTAAAGTTGATACATCTTGACCTAACTCTCTTGTCAAATTTACTTTCATGTCAAATTCCCCTTTTTCCCTTAGCAAATGAAATGCTTACAAAGTCCTAACGTACCCCCGGGATGACTTGATTAAGTGGATTCATCACTTATGACCACTAATCAAAGTCTAGGGAAAGAGACGACAAGCATGGATGCCAAAATCCAAACATCCCCTTTAGTTTCTGTCTTTTCTGTTACAATTCCAGTTAAGTTCTGTAAATCCAGTTAACTTTCTGGAAATTACAGTGACTAAACTGGAAACTGTAAAAATATTGACACTGCATCCCCATCCGCGCGAATGAGATTGCAATACAATCTCCTCCACGCGGATGACATTGTCATCTGCAAACAGTCCCTTAGTTTTCTGTTATTTTCAGTTTAATCACTGTTTTTAAACTGTTTTTCAGTTCGGTCCCTAGAATTCCAGTTATTTTTAGAAAAGTCCTTTTAAAGTCTAAGCTTCATTACATATGGGCCTAAAGTTCAGAAAATAAAGATGAGGTTATGGTATCAATCAAATTAAAGCTAAAGCTAGGAGGGTTAAAGTATGTATACCAAACAATCTCCCCCTATTTGATTGATTCCATTACCTATTATAACAAAAGCAAGCATTGTCCTTGGTAAAAACATGTCTATAAGAATTAACATGGTAATTCATGTTCCAAGTCAATGCACACACTAGCTTAAGTTATAGATTTATATACTATAGAAAGATAAATAACTTACAAGTTGAAAGTATTGAAATGCATTCAGTGCATACATAAAAATATGAGTTTAAGTTTAAGTATGCGGTTTAAACTGAGTGTTTAAACTTCAATTCAAGGATATGATTTTTAAGTAAAGGATATTTGAATGAGGTTTAAAACCAATGCGGTTTCATTGTTCTACAAACAAGCGGTTTGAATGAACAAGGTTTAAAAACAATCAATGATGCATTTTTCATTACTACTTTTGAGGTTTACATTTTACAAGGGTAGGAAAGCAAAATACAACATGCCAAAAATTAAGTGAGCAAAAAGAGTTTAAGCAAAAAAATTTTTTTACAGATATTGTGATTTAGTGCTGAGGAGGTCCATCCACGACATGATCAGGTACACTACAAGAAAACATGCAGATATCGATGGATTTTTCCGTCGGTAAATTCACAAAATCTGACGCTAAATCAAATTAGCGACAAATTAGTAACGGAACAACTATGTTGTTAAAATGTGCGTCAGTAAAATTTTCGACGGAATATCGACGGTTTTCCACTTGATTACCGACGGATATTTCCGTCGCTGTTGTTTTAAAATCCGTCGACAATTTCGTAAAATAATCGACAAATTCAAAGCATATTGCGACGGATTAGCGACGAATTTTCCGTCTCTATTTAAATGATCGTTTGATTTTTGAACCATTTTAGCGACGGATTAGTGACGGATTATTTCGTCACTATATTTATTTAAAAAATTCAATATTTTTTTTATATGCCAAATTATTGAGGGCTTTCCCGATGGATATTTCCGTCGCTAAATTTGCATTTTATATTAACAATATTACCTATATATTTAAAATATATATTAATATTATATATAAATATATATATATATATATATATATATATATATATATATATATATATATATATATATATATATATATATATATATATATATATATATATAGTATAAATTAGGGAGGTCTGTGAACAGTAGAGTGAATAGTTCCATGTGAGGAAATAACCATTTTGCCCTCACTATTCACTCCCTTTTCCATTTTACCCTCTCTCCATTCACGGTTTGAAATTCAAAGATCACAACCATGAATCCAGCCACCCTCTTCCTCCTTCTCTTCTTCATCGCAGCTCCTCTCGCCCAATCTCAATCCCCACCCCAAATCCCGGCACCATCACCAGCCTCCGCCGCCTGCAACGGCATATTCCTCTCCTACAGCTACACATCCGGCTCCCGGATTCCACCAGTCCTAACTTCAAACCCGACCCGACAGCCTTACAGGTTCAAATCCACCCTCACCATCGTCAACAACGGCCTCGATGAGCTAAAGTCTTGGCGGGTTTTCGTCGGGTTCAGGCATGATGAGTACTTGGTTTCTGCTTCTAATGTTGTGCTTGCTGATGGGAATAGTCTTCCGGGTCAGGTTTGGAATGGGATGGTTTTTGCTGGGTTTCCTGGTACTGATCTGAAGACTGCTATTGAGACTGCCGGAGATATTACTCAGATGTCTGCTCAGATTGATTTGGTTGGTACCCAGTTTGGAATTGCACCGCCTAGGGTTCCGATGCCGGACAATATTACTCTTACTAATGATGGATTTGTTTTCTCCAGAGCCACAATGCAAGGTATGACCCTTTCCTTCTTTCACTTTTTTTGGGTTTATTTGAAAGATTTATGAATTGGATTCTGCAATTTTGGGGTTTATTGAGTATGATTTTGATGGAGTATTTGATTGATAAGTCTTATTTTGGGGCTTTATTTTGATATAGATATGAATTTGATTCGATTTTATCTGTGTGCCCTGTTTGTTAACTTTCAGAAAGTTTATATGTAAAGCTTTAAATGTAAGAATTCAATTCTTATAAAGCTAGAAGACAAGATTTATGGTATTTGAAATGGGAATTTTTATATTAGGACTTGAGTGAAATGCAGCAAAGATTTGAAGTCAAATGATACAAATTTGACACAGTCAACTTGACCAAATGCTAATTCAACAGACTTTGACACAGTCAACTTGACCAAATGCTAATTCAACAGACATAATTTTGACCAAATGCTAATTCAACAGACATAATTTTCCCCTAAAAAAAAATTAAAAAAAAGTTTTTTAAAAAATATCACGTGGCCTTGGACACGGGCATGTACTAGTATATATATATATATCCTAAATATTTTTATCAAAAACAAATTATAATGTCAATCAATTTAAATCAGTCCCTTAATTTTCTTATTCTCAAATCAGTCCTTTAACTTTTATTAATCTTAAATCAGTCCTTGATATTTTACAGTTACACTTTGCTCCCCTAAAATTCTTTTATACTCAAATCAGTCCTTACATATCCTTTCATTTCAACTTTGATCCGTTAACTTCAAAAAATTCAGATCAGGTCCTCTAGAACTTCAAACACCCGGAAACGCATGCACACACCCACCTCTACCACCAATCGAAATTAGATCTACATCTAGATTATATATATATATATATATATATATATATATATATATATATATATATATATATATATATATATATATATATATATATATATATATATATATATATACGAGAGAGAGAGAGAGAGAGAGAGAGAAATTAGAAAGGGAGGAGGGAGAAGATGTCGGAAATAGGTGTTGTGTCATGGAGTCGTCGGCTGTTGAAATGGCTAGATCTAGAGCACGGTGGCCGGAGGTGTAGAAGGGAGAGGACGGTTTCCGGAGAAGAAGACGATCTCTGGAGAGGGAGATGGTGGCCGGAGAAGGGGGCAGTTGGTTGAGAGAGGA
This sequence comes from Adenophora triphylla var. japonica, assembly GCA_022495995.1. Taxonomy (NCBI): domain Eukaryota; kingdom Viridiplantae; phylum Streptophyta; class Magnoliopsida; order Asterales; family Campanulaceae; genus Adenophora; species Adenophora triphylla. The sequence continues at coordinate 74,712 of JAFEMH010005815.1, forward strand.
GAGAAGAGAGAGAGAGAGAGAGATAAGAAAGGGAGGAGGGGAGAAGATGTCGAAAATGGGTGTTGGGTCATGGAGTCGTCGGCGGCTGTTGAAATGGCTAAATCTAGAGCACGGTGGCCGGAGGTGTAGAAGGGAGAGGAAGGTTTCTGGAGAAGAAGACGATCGGTGGAGAGGGGACGGTGGCCGGAGAAGGGGCAGTTGGTTGAGAGAGGAGAAGAGAGAAGAGAGAGAGAGTGCCTGATTGAGTGTGTGTGTGTGTGTGTGTGTGTGTGTGTGTTTTCCTGGTATAAATGTGAGAGGAGGGAGGGGAGGGGTAGGGATTGTTGGGTAAAAAAAAATGAGAGGGAATAACCTTTTTTTTTTGAAGAATTATGGACCATTGGATTGAATTCAATGTTATGTATTGAATGGTTAAAGATAATGCTTTAGTTCATGATCCATGTGAATTTTTGGGATCCAATAAAACAATGCCACATTACATGCTTATATTTATTTTACACTATATGCTAACTAAAATATTTATGTCTAATATCAAGAATAATAATATTTATTATCAATAATATTTATTAATGAATTATTAATTATATAACTTATTAATTAATTAATATTAATATTAATTATATAAACAGTAATAATATTAATAATAGTACTAATAATAACTAGTAATTTTTTTAATTTTTTATTGACTACATCCTAAATCTCATATACTTATACCCCAAACCCTAAACCCTAAATCATACACATATACTTCAAACCCTAAAAATATGATTTATTGATAATAAGTAATAATTGGCATTTTTCATCTTTCCTTAAATCATATTTCTACCCCTAAACCCTCATTTCTATATTATAATAATTAGTAAAAATAATTTATAATAATAATAATTTAAAATGTAAAATAATATTATATCATACACATAAAAAATAAGAATTTTTAAATAAAAGAATTTTTAATATATCAAATCCCTTAAACATATATCATACTAGTATTCTCTTACCCGTGCCACTGGCACGGTGACAGTACACAAATTAAAAAAATGATGAAATCGGCTTCCTCCCATCCAAAAAAAATAAAAAAATCTACACAATACCCCTGATGATTACTCTGTTCCATAATCACTAATAAACAACATCTCAAATAATTTTATTTATCCAAAAAAAAATAAAAAAAGTAAATATAATATTGTCCGTCCCTCTTCTATTATATACTTTTATTTCTTTAAATTCTTAACTTTTTTTATATAACTTTTTGTAAAAAAAATCACTACTAACCAACATCTCAAATAGTTTTATTTATCAAAAAAAATATAAAAAAAATTAAAAAAGTATATATGCTATTGTCCGTCCCTCTTCTATTATATACTTTTATTTTTTTTTAATTCTTAACTTTTTTTATATAACTTTTTCCAAAAAAAATTCACTACTAACCAACAACTCAAATAGTTAAATTTATAAAAAATTATATAAAAAAAATTAAAAAAATATTTATGATATTGTCCGTCCCTCTTCTATTATATACTTTTATTTCTTCAAAACTATTTGAGATATATGGTATAGGATATTATTTTAAATAAAAGAATTTTTAATATACCCAATCCATTAAACATATAACATATACTCATACATCAGACACCCATACCCTATACCCTAAACCATAACTCATATTCTATACCATATATCCCATACACCAGACACCCATATTTTATAACCTAAATCATATACTCTGTATTATATACACATACCATATACTCTAAATCATAACTCATATACATATACCCTAAACCTTACCCTATACCCTAAAACATAACCCTGAACCCTAAATCGTATACATATACCCCAAACCCTAAAAATTCTTAACTTTTTTATATAAATTTTTTAAAAAAAAAAATTCACTACTAACTAAGATTTTTTTTTCAAAATATAGCTTTTTAAAATTTTAAATACCAAAATAACATACATGAAAACTTATGTACCATAATAGCATTTTTTGGAGTTCCGGGTTTGTCAAAACCGGAATTAAATTTAAAGTCGGTACTGTCAAAATCGGCTTTAAGGTTTTTTTTTTTTTTTAAACTGATTAATCGTTTTTTTTTTAAATAAAAAAGGTAAATCCAGTAGTGACAAAACCGGGATTAAATTTAAAGTTAAAGCCAGGTTTGTCAAAATCGGCTTTAAGGTTTTTTTTTTTTTTTTTTTTAAATTGAGTAATCATTTTTATTAAATAAATAATCTAAAGCTGGTAGTGACAATACCGGGATTAAATTTAAAGTTAAATCCGGGTTTGTCAAAACCGGCTTTAAGTTTTTTTTTTTTTTTTTTAACTGAGTAATCGTTTTTTTAAATAAAAAAGATAAAGTCGGGTTTGTCAAAACCGGGACTAAAAATCCTGACTCACGGGTGAGGAAGTTAAAAAAAAGAAAATAAAATAAAGGAAGGGAGAAGGGGAAGGATTCTGGAAAGAGAAGGAGAAAGAGAAAGAAGAAATAGAGAAGGAGAAGGTGAAAGAGAAAGAAGAAATTTCTTTAAATTGTAAGTTAATTTTTCTTCTTTCTTTCTTTTTCTTTGCTTATCTCTCTTTCGAGGGACAAATTCCATTTTGACTTATCATCCTTCCCATCATGAATTCGATCATGCCAAAGATAGCCTTTATAGATATCGTGTTAAGATATCGTTTGACTAAAATCAAACATGACTTTCATCATATGTAAGGTCATGATAATCTCAGATCTAGGGACTAAATGAAGTAACCATATGAGATTTAATTATAACATTTGACCATGACATAAATCTCATACGGGTCAAGTCCAGTCACTTGTTCTCTAACAAGTACCCATAAATTTAATGTGCATCTTTATGCATATAATCATCATATGATTATCCATTAACATTTATACTAATTATTCACTTAATAATTAGGGATGGAGATTATTACAATAAATATGCAAAACAAATAATAATCAAATAATAAACTTTTCATATAATAACAAATAATGTCAACATATAGGTCTATCAACTATAGGCCAAGGGCATAACACCAACAATTTTATCTTAGTATTTACTTAGTTTTTATTCCCATTTTTAGTCTAAAATGGTGTAATTTAGCTTCTTTTATCATTTTCTTTGATTTTACACTTGTTGGTATAGTTGTAGTATTTTTTTTACAGGTTTTAAGTCAAATTCTTGAACAAATGAGGCTTTGAGAACATTAAGGGATCAAAGGCAAGGAAGGACAGCTTCAAACTCATCATCTAGGCCAAAGACAAGCTGGAGCGGCCGTGTGTTATGCAGAGGAGCGGCCGTGCACCTGCCAGGCCAAAATGGCCCCAAATCAGTGGAGTGGCCGAGCAAACCAGGCCAGAGCGGCCGTGCGTTGTGTTCTGGAGCGGTCGTGTATATTGGCCAGTTCAAAATCCAAATTGGCGCCAAGGCTGGAGCGGTCGTGCAAGATAATAGTGCACGGCCGTGCACTTGCTGTTGTTGTCATGGAAAGGCACCTTTTGAAGAAACACAACCCTAGCCTAGGATGCCTATTTAAAGGCCATTTATATCAGTCAAAAATATCTGAAAACATCTAGAAAATATGATTTACATGAGAATTACTTGATATTATACTCTAGCAATTATTACTTCAAAAATCTTTCAAAGATTCAAAGTGTGTTCTTGGAGTTGTACTTGAAGTATTGGAGCAATAAAATACCGAAGTTATTCACAATCATTTGTCTTCATACAAACAATAAGTCCTTCTATTTCTATCTCTATTTATGCTTTCATGTTTGTTTTAAGTATGGATCGTGAGTAATCCCTCTAATTCTTGGGGTTGGAAACTCAAAATGTCTTTTATTCATCATCTTTTTATAAAGTCTTGTCATCTTCTCTTCATCTTAGAAATCTCTTTATATTAATCTCAAAATGACTTACATTTTGGAGACGTCCAACTTGTATGATTCTAGTTAATCGAGAGAAGTACCTAGTGGAGAATCTCGATTAACAGAACCATATAAAGGAACTAGGTTTCATTGATCACGAGAGTAGTTCAATGGCCTAGGGATGTTCCTTGAATGGAAAGTGTGTTGATTTCCGAACTTTAATGGATTACTAATTATGGGCCATCGAGAGATAGGACATAATTAGTTAAGGGTACAAATGCTACTTGCTTGATCGTGAGAAGTAGTGTAGGCTTAACGTACCATCCTTGATTTCGATGAGTATTTATATTTTCAAAGACATGACTAAATGATGAATAATTGACTAAATGATTTCCAATCCCGAGAATGCTTCCGTTTATAAGAGTTTTTCTAAAGTATTTTCTGTGTATGTTCTATCATCTTCTTAAATTCAACTATATTTCTCTCAATCTCATCTATATTTCTTAGTAAAAAACAAATTCATCCCAAAGTAAACCCTGTTCTCGTGGGATCGACTCGTACTTGCACTCGCTATATTTCAATAGCTCGTGCGCTTGCGGAAATTAAAAAGACCGTTAAGGTTTGAAGCTATCAAGTTTTTGGCGTCGTTGCTGGGGACAACGGTTTACTTTCTTTTGTATTTGTATTTACTACATATATTTTTTTTGTTTTTAATTTCTGCTTTAGTTTTTACTTCCGAAAATCTGTTACGTTTAATTTCCTTGTTGAGTGTTCTTGTAGTGTATGAAGCAGGCGCGGATCTTCTTTGATCCGGAACCAGAAAGAACCTTTCACGAGAGACTAATAAAACTCAAGGAGACATTAAACCAACACATGGCGGAAGGAGAACCAGTAACACCTGCTAGGACCCTACGGGGCTTCATCAATCCAAGTACCCCGGGAACTAGATCCCCCATAGTTGTGCCGAATGCCAACGCGGCCAACTTTGAGAGAAAGCCGCAACTTCTACATATGGTTATGAACAACCAATACAGCAGCACTGCTTTCGAAGATCCACACTTACATGTCCAAACTTTTTTGGAGTACTGTGACACAACTCGCATTCAGGGTGTCACACCAGAAGCAATAAGAATGTGCCTTTCCTATTCTCTCTTAAGGATAAGGCCAAGCAATGGTTGAACTTGGTCCCCCAAAACTCTTTAACAACATGGGACCAAGTTCAAAAAGCTTTCCTTGGGCGTTTCTTCCACCGAGCAAGACCGCCCAGATTCGTACAAAGATCACCAACTTTTGTCAAACGGGAAGCGAGACATTGTACGATGCTTGGGAGCATTTCAAGGAACTTCTTAGAATGTGCCCCCACTTCTTCAAAAAGTGGTAGATAGTTCATACCTTCTACAACGGTCTCATATTTAAAACGAGAGAGACTATTGATGCCGCTGCAGGAGGAGCATTGATGAACCAAGGAGTAAATGAGGCATACGACCTTATTGAAAACATAGCATTGAACCACTATCAGTGGTCAAACGAGAGGGAGCAACAGCAAAGTACTCCAGGTAAATATAATGTTGATGTCGTTACTCTTCTCTCATCTAAGGTTGACATGATTCTGAAAAAATTTGAAAATCATAATGTCAATCCCGTGGCTAATGTCAGTGTTTTGTGTGAACTATGTGGGTCTAACTCACATAGTACGGATAGTTTTGATCTGCTTGACACTACTTCTAGTGATCAAGTGAATTTTGTTAATTCTTTCAGGCAAAAGGGGGGAATGTATTCAAATACATATAATCCTGAATGGAAGAATCACCCCAAATTCTCCTATAAGAATAACAATATTCTAAATCCACAACCTTCCACACAAAATTCGGGATTCACATCAAAGAATTTCAATAATAATTTGAATCCCTTTCCCCCTAAATCCAAATTAGATCTTTTGATGGACTTTATTGTTGAAAGTAAGAATGATCAAGAAAAGACTAACAATGAGTTTAGGGAATGTTTCAAGTTATTAAATGCTAGGTTTGATAATCTAGCCGCCCATAACAAAATGCTTAATGAACATGCTAAGGCGGTAATAACTAGAAGCGGGAAAGAACTTATAGATCTTCCTCCTAAGGAAAATAGCAACTCCATTAAGGAAAATATTAGTCCAAACCCACCTATGTTTGAGACAAATAAAGAGGTCGAAAAGGGGATGCAACCCCCTACAATAACTAGAAATTTTGATCCGCCAATACCTTACCCTCAAAGGTTGGTAAAGGCGAAGCTTGATAAACAATTTGCAAAATTTTTAGAAGTTTTAAAATCTATTTACATCAATGTACCTTTTACCGATGCTTTGCAACAAATGCCTTCTTATGCTAAATTTTTAAAAGATATCCTTTCTAACAAAAGGAAGCTAGAGGAGTATGAGACTGTTGCATTCACGGAAGAGGTAAGTGGCGTTTTACAAAGAAAATTACCTCCAAAATTAAAAGATCCCGTCACTTTCTCTATTCATTGCAACATAGGTAAATTTGATGTAGATAATGCCATGTTAGACCTCGGGGCAAGCCTAAGCCTCATTCCTCTTTCAGTTACTAAAAGAATAGGTGTGGGGGAATTGAAACCTACCACCATATCTTTACAATTGGCGGACCGATCCATTAAATACCCGGTGGGTATTATGGAAGATGTCCCCTGTCAAATTGGGAAATTGATCATCCCGGTTGATTTTGTAGTTCTCGAGATGGAAGAGGACAACCACATTCCCGTAATTTTAGGAAGACCATTTATTGCCACCACCGGGGCAACAATAGACGTTAAAAATGGTAATCTTTCATTAAATGTAGGGAATGATAAGGTGGAATTTAACTTGTCAAAATTTATGAAAAGTCCTAATCTTGAGAACCCTTGCTTGAACATTAACGTGTTAGAATCTATTATCAAGGAGTTAGAGAATCCCCAATCTAAAGATCCGCTAGAGAAAAGTCTTATAGATTGGAAGAGAACGTTGCATGAGGTAGATGATGATGAAGTTACAAATTATACTATGTTTTTAGATACTAATCATGCAGCGAAGTTTAGTGGCGACACTAAATTTGAAGAGTTGGAGACTAAGGCGGAGCCATCCAACAAAGATGAAAAAGAGGTAATTAAGGCACCTCAAGTTGAATTGAAGCCTCTTCTTTCAAATCTAAGGTATGAATTTCTTGGACCAAATTCTACTTATCCCATGATTGTAAATGCAAAGCTAAGTATTCTTGAAACTGAAAAGTTATTAAGAGAACTTAGATTGCACCAAAAAACCATAGGATATACAATTGATGATTTAAAAGGAATTCATCCTAAAATTTGCATGCATAGGATTGACTTAGAGGAAGATCATAAACCTTCCATTGAGCACCAAAGAAGGCTCAATCCTAACATGAAAGAAGTGGTTAAAAAGAAAGTCCTTAAGTTTCTTGACGTGGGCATTATCTATCCAATTTCGGATAGTAAGTGGGTAAGCCCAATACAATTTGTCCCTAAAAAGGGAGGTATGACGGTCATTCGGAACGGCAAGGATGAATTAATCCCAACTAGGACCGTCACGGGTTGGCGTATGTGTATAGATTATAGAAAATTAAATAAAGCCACCCGAAAGGATCATTTTCCCCTTCCCTTTATAGACCAAATGTTAGAAAGGTTGGCAAAGCATTCCCATTTTTGTTATTTGGACGGATACTCTGGATTTTTTCAAATTCTTATCCATCCAGACGACCAAGAGAAAACAACTTTTACTTGTCCTTATGGTACTTTCGCTTATAGGAGAATGCCCTTTGGACTTTGTAATGCTCCCGCCACCTTTCAACGTTGCCTGATGGCTATTTTTTCCGATTTCATAGAATATAATGGAAATATTCATGGATGACTTTTCGGTTTAGGGTTACTCCTTCGGTGAATGTTTGCAAAATTTATCCAAAGTTTTACAACGTTGTGAAGAAGTCGATCTTGTTCTAAATTGGGAAAAATGTCACTTTCTGGTTAATGAAGGGATAGTATCAGGGCACATGGTGTCCGAAGAGGGGATAGAAGTAGATAGGGCGAAGATTGAAATTATTGAAAAATTACCTCCGCCCACTAATGTTAAAGGGATAAGAAGCTTTTTAGGTCATGCCGGTTTTTATCGGCGATTTATAAAAGATTTTTCAAAAATTTCTAAACCTTTGACTAATCTACTAATGAAAGATGCTTCATTTTTGTTCGATACTGGTTGAAGGAAGCATTGGTGTCCGCTCCTATCGTACAAACACCCGATTGGGATCTCCCTTTCGAGATAATGTGCGATGCAAGTGATTTTGAGGTAGGAGCAGTTTTGGGACAGCGGAAAGAGAAGAAAACTCATGCTATATACTATGCTAGCCGAACATTGGATGAAGCACAAGTGAATTACGCCACCACAGAAAAAGAATTATTGGCCGTGGTATTTGCCATAGACAAGTTCCAGTCATATTTGGTGGGATCAAAAGTGATTATATACACGGATCATGCGGCAATAAGGTATTTATTGGCAAAGAAGGATGCCAAGCCAAGATTGATAAGATGGATCCTTCTTCTCCAAGAATTTGATTTGGAGATCCGTGATAAAAAGGGGACGAAGAATTTAGTTGATGATCATTTATCCCGTCTTCCCAACATTTTGGAAATTGCCAATAAAGATAACCTTCCTATTGATGATTCATTTCCGGACGACCATCTTCTTGCTATAAGCAATGTCGAAACCCCGTGTTTGCGAACATTGTAAATTACTTAGCATGTAGGATTCTTCCTCCGAAAATAAGTTATCAACAAAAGAAGAAATTCTTACATGAAATAAAATATTATTTTTGGGAAGATCCACTCCTCTTCAAGCATTGCGCAGATGAAATCATTAGGCGGTGTGTACCTAATGAAGAGGTAAAAGACATTCTTTATCATTATCATTCCTCTCCTTATGGCGGTCATGCAAGCACATCCAAAACCGTCGCCAAGGTTCTTCAATCAGGTTTTTATTGGCCCACACTCTTCAAAGATTCTCATAATTTTGTTATTACTTGTGATCGTTGCCAAAGAACCGGCAACATTTCAAGAAGAAACGAAATGCCTCTTAATAATATTTTAAAGGTTGAGATCTTCGATGTTTGGGGCATTGATTTTATGGGGCCATTTCCAACATCTTTCAACAACAATTATATTTTAGTGGCGGTGGATTATGTCTCAAAATGGGTGGAAGCCATAGCATCTCCAACAAACGACTCGAAAGTCATCAGGAAGCTCTTCAAAGACATAATTTTTCCAAGGTTCGGGGTTCCAAAATTTGTTATAAGCGATGGTGGTTCACATTTTTCACACCGCCAATTTGAGGCTTTACTAAAAAAGTATGGAGTCCATCATAAGACGGGCACCGGATATCATCCTCAAACAATCGGGCAAGTGGAAGTATCGAACCGGGAAATAAAGTGGATCTTAGAGAAAACGGTAATATGTTCAAGAAAGGATTGGTCAATAAAGTTGAGCGATGCTTTGTGGGCTTATCGCACCGCTTTCAAAACACCCATCGGAACAACTCCTTTCCGTTTAGTGTATGGGAAGCCGTGTCATTTACCGGTAGATCTTGAGCACAAGGCATATTGGGCAATTAAAGCTCTCAATTATGATTTAGCAAAGGCCGGTGAAAAGCAAAAGCATCACTTACAAGAACTTGAAGAACTCCGATATGAACCATATGAAAGTGCCAAGTTATACAAGGAAAAGACAAAGAAATGGCATGATTCACATATCATAAGGAGATATTTCAAAGAAGGAGACATGGTACTACTTTTTAACTCTCGTTTAAAGCTTTTTCCGGGTAAACTAAAATCAAGATGAACGGGCCCATATCAAGTTCGTAAGGTATACCCATACGGAGCCATTGTAATTGGGAACGAAGCGAAAGGAGAGTTCAAGGTAAACAGTCAAAGGCTAAAACACTACATGACTGGAGACCCGATTGGAGTTGTATCATCAATTACACTCGGAGATCCAACCCCTCCTCCCAAGTAAGTTTCTCTTTACCTTCCCCAATTTTCTATGTCCTTAAAACATTGAGGACAATGTTTGCCTCAAGTGTGGGGGGGGGGTATTTACCTATCTTTATTTTTGCTTTCTAGTTTAGATTTTTCTTTCTATTTAATTTAGTTTGCATTTCTTTTAAATTATGTATGCATCTAGTTTATATATATATATAAATAATCCCTATGATTGCTCATTTTTATGCTTGCAAATTGCCTTAGAATAATTTATTTCCTTTCCTTCTCTTATTTTCTATAAACTTATGATTATTAGGAAAGAACTTAGGGATACTTTTTAGGAAGAAATTAAGGCATCATAAATTAGTATAGCATGATATAGGATTTTGCAAAGAAAAGCATAGTTAAATTTGTTGAACTCTTCCCGATCATCTTAAGCTCTTGGTTATTTTAAAAGTTTGTGAAATTTTTATGAGTTGTTTCTTCAAATTGTACATTCTAAATTTTTTATTTTTATTCCATTCTTAGAAATATTCATAAATGTTTTGCATCTTTTTGAATCACAACCCTTCATAAAAATCCATCAATTCCATTTCCACTAGATTGAGTCAAGGCAACAAAATTTGATCTTAATTCTCAAAAGTGACTTTGTCACTAAATTTAGAAAAAGAAGCAAAAAGTCTCTATTATTTCTATAAGTAACTCGGGGCAAGGCGTTCGCTGCGACGATGCACTCTTGCCAAAATGGAAATAATATTAAGCATTTTTTGATCTAAGTATTAGGAACATGGGGTTCGCAGCCACAATGTTTCCTACTTGAAAGGATCAAATTCACTTAAAGTCTTTTGCAAAATAATAACACGTTTAAAGCAAGATAATTTTTGTAGCCTTGATGAAATTTTCCACTACCATCATCCATCTCCATACTTGTGATTCAAAATTGTATGTCAATTCTCATGAATACTTCTAACTAGTGAATAAATTATCATTATTTTGTACATTTTCAAGCAATAGTCTTTTTCACAAAAACACTCTTGAAAAGTGAAAGTTTCTTTATACACCAAGCTTATGATCCAAAAGTTCATCTTTTCTATATTATGCTTTGCTTCATCAAATCCCATTTATGCTATAATGATTTATTGTTTTCCAAGATTACTCTCTTAAAAATCTCCCTAAATCTCTTTCTAAATAATCTAAGGTTATAAAAAGGTTTGAGAAGGAAAAAGAAAGACACTATCTTTGTAGCAATTAAGGCTTGTAGCATTTATTTTCTGAGGGATCCTAGTTTAGATTATTTTTTTTATGCTTTTCATTCTTCTCCATCTTCTTTTTATCCTAATCTTGCTTGGGGACAAGCAAGGGTTTAGTGTGGGGGAGTTTGATAAATGACTTATCTATAGTCATTTATAGCATTTTATCTTAGTATTTACTTAGTTTTTATTCCCATTTTTAGTCTAAAATAGTGTAATATAGCTTCTTTTATCATTTTCTTTGATTTTACACTTGTTGGTATAGTTGTAGTTTTTTTTTTTTACAGGATTTAAGTCAAATTCTTGAACATATGAGGCTTTGGGAACATTAAGGGATCAAAGGAAAGGAAGGACAGCTTCAAAATCATCATCTAGGCCAAAGACAAGCTGGAGCGGCCGTGCGTTATGCAGAGGAGCGGCCGTGCACCTGCCAGGCCAAAATGGCCCCAAATCAGTGGAGTGGCCGAGCAAACCAGGCCAGAGCGGCCGTGCGTTGTGTTCTGGAGCGGCCGTGCATATTGGCCAGTTCAAAATCCAAATTGGCGCCAAGGCTGGAGCGGCCGTGCAAGATAATAGTGCACGGTCGTGCACTTGCTGTTGCAGTCATGGAAAGGCACCTTTTGAAGATGGCTGTTTGAAGAAACACAACCCTAGCCTAGGATGCCTATTTAAAGGCCATTTGTATCAGTCAAAAAGATCTGAAAACATCTAGAAAATCTGATTTACATGAGAATTACTTGATATTATACTCTAGCAATTATTACTTCAAAAATCTTTCGAAGATTCAAAGTGTGTTCTTGGAGTTGTACTTGAAGTATTGGAGCAATAAAATACCGAAGTTATTCACAACCTTTTGTCTTCATACAAATAATAAATCCTTCTATTTCTATCTCTATTTATGCTTTCATGTTTGTTTTAAGTATGGATCGTGAGTAATCCCCCTAATTCTTGGGGTTGAAAACTCAAAATGTCTTTTATTCATCATCTTTTTATAAAGTCTTGTCATTTTCTCTTCATCTTAGCAATTCTCTTTATATTAATCTCAAAATGACTTACATTTTGGAGACGTCCAACTTGTATGATTCTAGTTAATCGAGAGAAGTATCTAGCGGAGAATCTCGATTAACGGAACCATATAAAGGAACTAGGTTTCATTGATCACGAGAGTAGTTCAATGGCCTAGGGGTGTTCCTTGAATGGAAAGTGCGTTGATTTCCGAACTTTAATGGATTCTTACTGATTATGGGCCATCGAGAGATAGGGAATAATTAGTTAAGGGTACAAACGCTACTTGCTTGATCGTGATAAGTAGTGTAGGCTTAACGTACCATCCTTGATTTCGATGAGTATTTATATTTTCAAAGACATGACTAAATGATGAATAATTGACTAAATGATTTCCAATCCCGAGAATGCTTCCGTTTATAAGAGTTTTTCTAAAGTATTTTCTGTGTATGTTCTATCATCTTCTTAAATTCAACTATATTTCTCCCAATCTCATCTATATTTCTTAGTAAAAAACAAATTCATCCCAAAGTAAACCCTGTCCTCGTGGGATCAACCTGTACTTGCACTCGCTATATTTCAATAGCCCATGTGCTTGCGGAAATTAAAAATACCGTTAAGGTTTGAAGCTATCACCTATGGATTGAGACCTTGATGAGGAAGGTAGAGTAGAAGGTAGATCTATGAAATCAATAAACTTAGAAGGAAGTACTCTCTGTCTCTGAGGTCTGGAAGTAGGAACAGGAATGGAAGGAGACTCAGGAGAGAGAGGAGGGGAAGAATCAATGGTAGTCGAAGGTATATGAGAAGGAAAGGAAGGAAAAGAATCAGAAACATCAGAATAATCAAGATCAATGAACAATGGAATATGACACTCAGGTTGATTAAGAGAAGAATCATGAAAAGGAAAAATTTGTTCATAAAAGTGAACATCCCTACTGTAGAAACATTTGCCTGTGTATATATCATACACCTTATATGCCTTTTTTCCATAAGGATACCCAAGAGAAATACATTTGGAAGCTCTATGAGAAAACTTATCCCTATGTGTGGCTAAGGTGGAAGCAAAACAAAGAATGCCAAACACCTTCAAATGAGAGTAAGAAGGAGGTTTCCCGAGAAACAATTCATAAGGAGTTTTATGTTGAAGAATAGATGTAGGAAACCTATTGATGAGATAAGTGGCAGTGAGCAAACAATCTCCCCAAAACTTGATAGGAAGATTTGCTTGAAACCTTAAGGCTCTATCTACTTCCAACAGATGTCTATGCTTTCTTTCGACTCTCCCATTCTGTTGGGGAGTTTCCACACAACTACTTTGTTGCTTAATAACAAGAGTGAACAGTTGAGAGGAAAGATCTTTATTAAAAAACTCAGAACCATTGTCACTACTAATTTGTTTAACATTGGTACTAAACTGAGTTTGCACCATTGTTATGAAGTATTGAATAAAAGTGAGAACTTGAGTCTTGGATTTGAGAAGAAATATCCATGTAGTTCTAGAATAATCATCTAGGATAGTGAGAAATGAATGAAAACCATCATAAGTATGATGTTTATAGGGACCCCATAGATCACAATGAATAAGACCAAAGAGAGACTGACAATGACTTGTGCTTATGGGAAATGGCACTCTAGTTTGCTTGGCAAAATGACAAACATCACAAACATGTTTACTCATTGAAATAGATGAGATATTACAAGGGATAGCAGAAACCAATTTCATAGTTTGTACTGAACAATGCCTAAGTCGACAGTGCCAATGATGTATATTAGCTGGTAAAGAAGAGAAACATGTGTTAACCAGAGAAGTAGAACAAGAAGAAGGTAGAACAAGTTTGTATAAACCACCTACTAGTCTACAAATCCCCTTCAGAGTCTTCAAAGCATGGTCCTGTTTAAGGCAATGATCAGAGAAGAAAGATAAGGCAAACTTGTTATCATGAGTAAGCTTGCTGCCTGAAATCAAATGAAATTTGAATGATAGAGCAGAGAGAACATTGTGAAGTGTGATAGTAGTTGTGAGATGAATGGTGCCTGTGTATGAGTGATGGCAGAAGTAAAACCATTGGGTAAATGAATGAGAGAATTAACTGGAGTAGGATCAGTAAGTAAATGGAATGAAGAGGTAATATGGTCAGAAGCACCTGTATCCTGAATCCAATCACTAACATTTTGCATTGAGGTGTTAGTGAGATAGTTGGTAACACTACTAGTGAGGGAGTAGTGGATACCTGAGTGATTAGCAGTAGTAATCTCCATAGTAGGTATACAATTGGCCAGTAAATGATCATGAGAGGAGGCAGTTAGAACTGGTGCAACAACAATAGAGGATGATTCTATGACTGCATTGGCCTTGTACTTGAGATATTTAGGCATTTTGTTAGGATCAGGTTTAATTCCATGAAGCTTGTGCCAATCTGGAAAGCCATGAATGAAGAAACATGTGTCCTTAACATGACCTATACCTCCACAATGAGTACAGATCAAATTATTCTTATTGACTGCTATATCTCCCCTTCTGAAATTGACAGGACCTCGGTTGTGTGTAGAAGATTTAGAGATGAGTGCAGTGGTATTCTCATGAAGTGAAAGAGGAGATAAGCCAGAGGACAAAGTAGAGCAGGATTTAATCTTCTCATCTTGATTCAATATGGCTAAAGCTTGACTAAAATTTGGTAGAGGATTCATAGTTAGAATTGTGCTTCTGATGGAAGCAAAATTGTCATTCAATCCCATGAGAAACTGAACCAATTTCTGCATAGCTTCATATTCAGCAAGAGATTTAGCAGCACTACAATCACAATTGCACACACACTGAGGAAGATGACTCAGATTGACAAATTCATCACACATGGACTTAAATTTTTTGAAATAAGCAGAAACAGTTAGTGTGCCCTGAACCAGAGATATCATATCTTTTTGAACTTGAAAAATTTGTGTAGCTGTGCCTTGAGTGAAACGAGATTCCAAATCACCCAAATTTCACGAACTGTTTTGAGATAAACAACACTTGATCTAATTTCAGATGAAATTGTATTCAGAAGTCAGCTAATAAGCATATTATTGCATCGATCCCAATGAAGAAGGTATTTGGAAGTAGAATTTGGAGGTTTATGAACACCGGTGAGAATTCTGAGTTTCATTTTTGAGGAGAGAGCAACAATCATAGCTCTCCGCCAGTGATTGTAGTTCGAATCATGCAAAACATTAGTAGTTAGAATCATACCAGGATGATCGTTGGGATGCAAATACAGAGGATGAGTTGGATTGAGTTGGAGATTTGTATCAGCAATATCATATTCATCTGCAGGAGGAACACCACCGATAATTTGATCAATGGTCGTATCAAATGTAGTGAATACGTCAATCAAACAGAGATACGGAAGCGATTTGAAGAAACAACAATGAAATGTGCAGCGGAAGTGATGAAATATGCATAGTATCAGGCTTTGATACCATGATAGAACTTGAAATGTAAATTTAGAGAGAGAGAAATTGAATCATGTTTTCTTCATTGTAAAAGTATATGAAATGATACAGCAAGATGACTATTTATTCCCTTTACATTTTGATCTTTCTCTAACTGAATAACAACTACACAACAACTTCGAACAACTTTCAAATAGCTGTAACAACTTCTAAGTTGTTACAGAGAGACCCCTTCCTTTATACTTTTGACAGTTTTCGTCAAAAAGCCTCATATTGGCGAAGATATTACATTTGGGGCCCTGTTTTGGAAAAAAAACGTGAGGTTCCGTACTAGTAACGCCCTATGTACTTCAGGCCCTAAATTGTCATTTGCCCTTTTGAGTAAGAAGCTTCAAAATTTCTATACCAAGGGATTAGTACTTTAGTATGTGTTTGAGATTGTGCAAAATGAGATACTATTGGAAATTAATTAATTTAATTAGGAGAAAAGTCAAGTCTCTTCACTGGCCTTGTCTGACTTTATCAGAGTTGAGTCACTTGTAATGCAATAAGGTCAAACACAATTATGTCATGCCCAAATCCTAGCATATTATTGGGAGGATATCTACGATATCGTTGATATCCTACATTATTTCCGCTATTGTTATATGTACAAATCCCTTATTTGATTGCCTGTAAATTAGGAAGAGATATAGCTAATGTAAAATAGGATGAGATAGAGTAGCATTTGTTTAGGGATACATTCCATTGATGATAAAACTCTAGTTGTATATATTGTACACAGGAAGCTTGAATAAGATGGAGAAAATTCCTCCAATTCCTACGGTTCTTAACTTGGTATCAGAGCCTGGTTGAAATCAAAGGGACCGACCAGACACAAATTCTTCATCATGAGTGCTGAAGGAAATGAGAAGAATTTGATTGAAGGCGGTGCGTGAAGATCGCCGTACTACCTGTCATCAAGCGACAACCCTGGACAGATTCTTACTCATGTCCAGTTGAAGGGAGAAAATTATGAGTGGGCTCGAGTTTTCAAGGGCTCGCTCCGAGCCAAAACGAAGACCGGGTTCATTGACGGAACAATCGAACGACCAACCAAAGAGGATGAGTTGGAACTCTGGCACACAGTGAATTCAATGGTAGTGTCTTGGATTTTCAATTCAATTGAACCAAGCCTACGCTTCACTGTGACGTACGTGGAAGAGGCGAAGACACTGTGGGACGATTTGCAACAGAGGTTCTCAGTTGGGAATGGTTCGAGAGTTCAACAACTCAAGGCCGACATTGCTAATTGGAAGCAGCAGAATGAAAGTGTGGCGGCATACTATGGTCGCATCAAAGAATTGTGGGACGATCTGAATGATTATGAGAAGATACCAATATGTTCGTGTACTGGCTCAGATGCGTGAAGAAGAACGTGTCCACCAGTTCGTCATGGGCTTGGAAACTCCGAAGTTTGAGAATGTGAAGTTAAACATTCTGAATCTTGAACCGTTGCCCAACATGAATAAAGCATACGCCATGGTCATCAGATAGGAACGAGTTCGAGGAAGCAACCAGGAAGACTATCCAGAACCAATGAGTTTTGTGGCTCATGCAAGTGATCAGAGAGGAACAAGCCTTCGCAATCCTGGGGGGATCGAAGGGATATGACTACTGTAATTTGCACTCACTGCAAGAAGAAAGGACATGAAGCAGAATCTTGTTTCAAGTTAGTCGGATATCCAGAGTGGCGGGGAGAGCTGCGATAACAAAACCAGAAAGGGAAGAAGTTCCAAACCTCTGGATCCAATGCTGGAGGGAGAGGTCGAGAAGCAACCAATGTCCGAGCAAACATTGTGCAGATTGGCAGTGAGGCGAGCTCGGGTCTAACGGATGCAGAGAAGGCCAATCTTCTTGGGTTTTTCGGCGAGCAGTGGGATCATCTCAAGAATTACTTGACGTCTCAGACCAAGACCGGTAAGACAAAAGATGAAATTTGGCTTGTTGATAGTGGCGCAAATCGTCATATAACAGGCAATCTGACTCTACTCAGTGACACTCGGTCTATTACCGGGAGTTACGTAGGTTTACCTGATGGAAAGAAAATCATGGCTACCAAAGAGGGAAAAGCAAAAATTGGACCTGATTTGATTTTACATAATGTGTTATATGCTCCGAATTTTAACTGTAATCTATTATCTGTTTCCCAATTGATCAAAGATTCAAATATGCTAGTGCAATTCACTGAAAAATCGTGTGTGATACAGGACCAAGCCTCGAGGACGTTGATTGGTGTGGGTAAACAGGAAGAGGGGCTTTACTACTTGAAGAGATCAATCGGGCACAAGCTTCCAGTGTTAAAGAACATGGTACTTCTGAGCTTTGGCATCAAAGGTTGGGTCACCCGTCCAATAAAGTAGTTAATTTACTTCCTTTTGTTAGTCGTAAAGGTAGTAGTAAGGATATTTGCGAAATTTGTTGTCGAGCTAAACAAACTAGAGACAAATTTTTGCCTAGTGAAAATAATGTTGCTGGACCTTTTGAAATGATACATTGTGATCTTTGGGGTGATTATAGAACGCCATCCTCGTGTGGGGCAACTTATTTTTTAACTATTGTCGATGATTACTCATGTGATGTGTGGGTTTATTTGGTTCATTCAAAACCTGATGTCTCTCGTCTATTGAAAAATTATTTTACTATGATTGAACGACAATTTGACAAAAAGGTTAAGGTTGTGCATAGTGATAATGGCACTGAATTTACCTGTTTGGAAAAGTATTTTCTTGAGAATGGTATTTTACATCTTACTACTTGTGTCCGTACGTCACAACAAAATGGAAGAGTTGAGCGTAAGCACAGACACATTTTAAATGTAGCTAGTGCTTTAAGATTTCAAGCTAGATTGCCGATTAAATTTTGGGGCAAATGTGTGTTGGCTGCTGGATATTTGATAAATCGTACCCCCTCTAAACTTTTGAATGGAAAAACCCCGTTTGAAATTCTTTTTGGAAAATTACCCACTTACATACATATTCGGGTTTTTGGGTTATTATGTTTTGTACATTATTCCCGTTGGGACAATGACAAATTTGCTAGTCGTAGTCGAAGGTGCGTTTTTTTGGGATATCCCTTTGGAAAGAAAGGGTGGTTGGTGTATGATCTTGATGAACATAAATTTATTGTTTCTCGAAACGTGGTGTTTGTTGAATCAAAATTTATGTTTGCTAGTACAAACAATGATGTGAACGTACAGAATGATGATCCATCCCATTTTATCTGTGAACCTATCTCTATGGCTAGTGAAGAACAGGAATCTGACCCTCTTATTGTTGAGCCACCACCCACTGTTGAGGTCACCGAAATAGTTCCTGTTGAGAACCCTCCTGACTCCAGCAATGACGTGGGTGTGGCCCCCAACAACAATGTGCCTGAACCACTTGTGCCCAAACCACTTGTGCCGAACCACTTGGCCGTGGACAACGAACCAGAACTCCCTCCACTCGGTATACATCGGATGACCTGGGATCCCCTCAAGCACACAGTACTCAAGTAAGCCCCTCAACCAGTTTGCCGACCAAATCTACATCCTCAGGTACGTCTTATCCTTTAGCACACTTTGTCAATTGCTCTAGATTTTCTGTCGCACACCGATGCTTCTTGGCTGCAGTGGACACAGGAGTTGAGCCCACACATTATTCTGAAGCAGTTAGGTCACCACAATGGTGTGAAGCCATGAACAACGAACTTGTGGCTCTTGATAAAAACGGGACATGGGATCTCATTGATGCTCCAGTTGGCAAGAAAGTTATTGGGAACAAATGGGTATACAAAATAAAGCGAAAATCAGATGGCACAATTGAGCGTTATAAAGCGCACTTGGTAATTTTGGGAAATCAACAAGTTGAGGGAGTGGACTTCACTGAAACTTTTGCTCCCACAATTAAAATGGTGACCGTTCGAGTTTTTTTAGCTGTTGCTGCAGTTCGTAAATGGGATCTTCATCAAATGGATGTGCATAATGCATTTTTACATGGGGACCTCGGAGAGGAGGTGTACATGAAGGTACCTTTGGGGTACCATACTACTTTGCCTGGGAAAGTTTGTAAACTCAACAAATCTTTATACGGGTTACGACAAGCGCCTAGTTGTTAGTTTGCAAAACTCTCCACCGCCTTGAAAAATTATATCTTCGTACAATCATATTCTGATTACTCTCTCTTCTCCTACAACGACTCGAAATGTGAGATACACGTTCTCGTCTACGTTGATGATTTAGTTATTGGTGGAAATAATTTCGTTGCCATTTGTCGGTTCAAAGACTACTTGAGCCGCTGTTTTCACATGAAAGACCTCGGTCGACTGAAATACTTCTTAGGGCTGGAGGTTGCTCGTAGCTCAGCAGGCATTTTCTTGTCACAACGAAAATATACCCTTGATATATTGTTCGAAACTGGACTACTTGGTTCTCGGCCTGCTACCACCCCTATTGAACTAAACCATCGGCTTGCTCTCAGTAAGGATGCCAAATTGCGTGATCCTGAACCATATCGTCGTCTTGTTGGCCGCTTGATTTATCTTGATGTTACCAGACCGGAATTGTACTACAGTGTTCACACTTTAGCTCAGTTCATGACCAGCCCAAAGAAGGCTCACTGGCAAGCCGCTCTACGTGTTGTTCGGTACCTGAAAAATCACCCCTGGACAGGGCATTCTCCTGCGTGCTGACTCCAATCTCCATCTTCGGGCCTATTGCGACTCTGATTGGGCTAGCTGTCCTCTCACTCGACGCTCTTTGACAACTTATTTTATTTTCCTCGGTGGTTCTCCTATTTCATGGGAAACTAAAAAGCAAGTAACGGTATCTCGTTCTTCGACAGAGGCCGAGTATCGTTCCATGGCCAGCACTACTTGTGAGATGAAATGGTTACGGGGTCTTCTAGGCTCCCTTGGCATCTCACATCTCTCTCCTATGACACTTCTTTGTGACAGCCAATCCGCGCTTCACATTGCCCGCAATCCAGTCGCTCACGAACAAACTAAACATATCGAGGTTGACTGCCATTTCGTATGTGATGCTGTTCAGTTCGGCCTCATTATGCCCACTTATGTCCACACTTCAATGCAGCTGGCGGATATTCTTACTAAGGCTTTGGGGTCCAGACAGTTTCTTATGCTCCTTGGCAAGTTGGGCGTTTGTGATCTTCACGCTCCAACTTGAGGGGGGGGGGGGTATTGGAAGGATATCTACGATATCGTTGATATCCTACATTATTTCCGCTATTGTTGTATGTACAAATCTTTACCCTTATTTGATTGCATGTAAATTAGGAAGAGATATAGCTAATGTAAAATAGGAAGAGATAGAGTAGCATTTGTTTAGGGATACATTCCATTGATGATAGAACTCTAGTTGTATATATTGTACACAGGAAGCTTGAATAAGATGGAGAAAATTCCTCCAATTCTTACGGTTCTTAACTCATATCACATTTTCTTTAAAGCCTCTGTATCCAAAACAATGGCAAATAAAAATAACCAAATAATTGCAAAAGTACCATCTCGGATAAATAACGTCGCATATTTATTTACATAATAGTCAAATTTCAGAGCATCATAGGCTCTGCTAAGCCCGCCCTCGATTACTTACCCTCTCTACCACTGCATCTGCTATCAACCTCTCTACACTCCGGTTCCTTTACATAGATTAAATTCATATTTACTGCATAATAAGCCTAAACTTTCCGCACATTCTCAGTACAGCTTGTCTTTGTCAAATATGACTCTTCACCATTTACTTACAATTTGGAAGCCGCTGTACACAGAGACCAGACAAGCAGACCTTTATTCCAACACGTGCATAAAAAATGGAGCTATTTACAAATACTAGATTTTTCTCCATAAGAATTAGAGGTCAAAAGACCTTGCAAGCCAACATTTATGTCCCAGCAGTGCAGAATGGCTCAAGAAGATCGTGATGAAGATAAAGCAGTGCGCCTTTCTGCAAAATGGGGTGCTACATATCATTACAACAGGGGCGGAGCCAGGAAAAAATAATAAAAGGCAATATTCTAGTGCTTTTTTTCCCTTAAAACAGAGGTAAATATTTACTGCTTCTGTTCCGGTTTAAAGTTGTTAGAGCACACTTATTAAGAAACCAATGCAAAATGAGTCAATCAGTAATATTGAGTTGATGCTATAATTTTCCAAAATACTATTCATAAACCAAGTGGGTGAAAAATAAGTTAGGTAAGTAATGGTTCTTTTGTAACTTTAAAACTCTTATGAGGACAAGAGTTTCCAAAACACTATTCATACTTTGCCATTTAAGGAAGAAAGTAAACTAAGAACCTTAATATGGGTAGACTAAAAGGGAAAGTAAGAACCTTAAATTGGGACGGAGGAGTAATTTTTACCCTAAAATCATTGAGTTTAAGAAAATAACAAAAGAAAATACACTAACAACTGATAACTACTATATGCCTCCTCCCCTGCATTAGAATCAATTCTTTCAAAGTAAGTTAGTTACTAACCACCAGATGTGAGGAGCTTTTCCACGCGAGAAACGATGTGTTTGCCATACGTGTATCTTTTTAGAGCTGCCAAATGCACCTTAATGCGAGAAAGAATCAATTCCCGACTCTTATCATCACATGTCTCAAGAACCTTCTGCACCACGTAGTTCCCAAAAGGATCTTTCATCATGGCCTACAAATAGGTGCATTTTATTAACAATAAGAACTTACAAAAATGGCCTATGACTATATTTTTGACTACAATCCACAGCACGTTCATGTACATAAAACTTGTGATAACTGATGAAGATTCAGCAAGCTTATGGAATATGCATGTGTTTATATTCAAAACAATTACTCACTTCATCCCTAATTGAATGTCCAAATTTCATTTTAAAGGACACTCTGAAATTGTGTGTTTTTTATACATTTAAATGGCAAAGATTCATAAATTTTCTTGTTATCCACTTTCTAAACATATAGCATTACGATAATAAAATGAATAGCTGTTTTTTTTCTCGGGTAAAAAAGCGTTTAGGGACAAAGTTTTTCTGCAAAAAAAGACGACAAAAATTTATTGAATTTGGACATTCATTTAGGGACAGAGGGAGTACCTTCTTTCACAGAATAAGCAACACCCACACAAAAATATTTAAGAAGTTACATTTACTATAGCCCTGACTTTTATTTTTGTTTTTGGAACATAAAGGGAAACAAATTATTAATACTGACCTGTAAGGGTTCATTTTCATCGGTTGAACCAAGCATCTCTTTAACCAGAAGTTGCCGCTCCTCTGGACCACCAAAGGTCAAGCATTTCTCAACAACATTTGAAGCAAACTTCTGCTGACTCATCTTTATTATTTGTCCTGCAAGCTTGCTAATAACAGCCGACCGCTCGTGTGGTTTACCATGCTGCAAGACATGCTAGCATAGCAAAGTATAACAGAAATCAAAGATAATGTTCAGCTATATTTTTCACTAGTAAATGTAACATTAAAAAAAAAAAAATGCAACGTACCAAAACAGATACTCCCTCCGTCCCATATTACCTTACCCATTTTACTATTTTGGGTGTCCCACTTTAAAGTCACACTTTCCTAAAAAAGGAAACTTTTTAATACTTCTTTATTCATGGGACCCACTTGTCATACTCACAACACTTTTCAAATTTACTATTCTCTCCACTCATTCTCTCTCCTACCCACTCACAACTCCTACTTTAAGAACATTATTCCTTATTTTCCGTTCTCAACAGTAAATGAGTAAGCTATTATGGGACGGAGGGAGTATACTATAAACAAGCAAAAATTCAAGCATAGCCTACTCCAAAAGGAAATCAACATAAATGATTTGAAATATTTGAATCAGATCTAGCCGCTTTGGAGCTGCAGATGTATTAAAGAGCAAAGTAGTGAAATTTCCAAAGAGATACTCCTTCTGGCCCAAAATAAATGCCGCATATTGAATGTTATTGGTCAACTTAATTGAACTTTAATCAGCATTTTATCAAAAATTATTAATCTTCATGAAATTATAAAAATAGTTAATGATAGTGTTTCTATTGGTATATCAATAACTATCAAAGTTCAACCATGTTGACCAAAAAAGAGTGCGACATCTATTTTGGAACATAGGGAGTATTAAACTACTTGAGGCTGGCCAATTAATCCTTTTCGATCACATGTTTCTATCTCTCATGGCACCATCAATTCTGTTATAAACTACCTGAAGATTTTTTTAGGATGTCGTTATATGTTTTAAGGGCGGGCCAGTATATCAGTTCATATCTAAGAGGCTTGGACATACGCCACACTATCTTTAAAGTGACAATTTCGTCTTTGTAATAAAATTTGAAAATACACAGACAACGAAACAGATTCCTCAAAGTAAAGACGGAAGCAGATGTACATGAGAACTAACAATATGGTAAATACAGAAAAAGGGCAAAGGCAATGGAGTTCATGGTTAACATCTAAAAAGTCCCACCAGAAGCACCTTATTTGAACATAGTCAATTAAAGCGTGTATAAACCTATTCCCAAAATGAATGTCCAAAATATTTTCAGATTTGCTGATCAAGAGCAAATTTGATTTTTTTTTTATTTTTTATTTTGGGTATTCATTTTGGATGAAGGGAGTAATACTTACTTTCAAAAATTGGTTAGTGGAGAAGCATTTGAGGCACATGGAGTATTAAATAATTTTGCAAAAAATGGATAATTCCAGATATTGGTTTCAATAAAAGTTGAGTATCTCAAAAATCTCATCCCTGACTCCTCAGCATTCAGTTTACTACTCCCTCTGTCCTGGACAGATAGTCCTATTGTACCTTTTACATATTTTAAGGAAGTGCTTCACTTGCTTTTACATAGGTAAACTTCAATTAACATTATTGCCTTTGCTTACAAAAAGGGACTATCTTTCCGGGACAAGCTAAAATGACAAATGGGACTATCTTTCCGGGACGGAGGGAGTATTTAATTTCGAGTTTTGTACCTGAATAACATAATTTCCATATTGGTCTTGCGCTAGAGTACAAACAGAATTCATAATTTCCTCCATGACAATTTGTTGCGTCTTTGGATCATCGCAGTGCTCCAAAACCCTCTGTGACAGTAAAACATCACATAATTGATAGCATTAAGTTAAAAGGACAACCTGGTGCAACAAGACCTCCAATTATACATGGGTCCTTGTGAAGGGTCGGGCCCACAGATTTATCAGCATTAAAATTGATAAAGTAAAGAATATCAAACCTGTATCACCCGGCAGCCATAAGGATGGGAGGAAAGAGACACAACTTGTCCAAAAAAGGATGAGACAATAAAATGAATGCGGTCTTGAGGCACACATTCAATACATTTCTGGATAACATGATTACCATTCTGATCACGAACACATTTCATGATAGATCCATCAAGCTCCTTAACCATTTGAGTCTGCAGATGCAGATCAACCACCTCCAATGCCTGTGAGCAGACTTGGCATATTAAGACAATTTCTAATGACAAAAAAAGGAGTTTATATGGAAATTATTAAAGCCAGTCATAATGAAATCAAATTGCCGTAATGATGTAGAAATATAGAATACTCTATTAAGTGTAGTGTTTTCCTTTTTGGTTCGTCCCAAAATAAGTGTCCTATATTAAAATATAATGAAATAGTCTTAATGCGATTTCACCCTCATCATACAGGCAATGTATAAACAAGTAAAGCACATTCCTTATAAAATTTGACAAGTCAACTGCGACATATATTAGGGGACAGAGGGAGTATAATGGAAAACCATGTCTTGCCTAATGTTCAAAAGTTACAAGATTTTATCCATGGAAAGGACATGTTATATGTAAGTGAAATTCTAGACTGTGAAGCAAAATCATAAACAAGTAAATTACTTGAGCATTTAATCACAAACAGTTTCCTAACATGGCTTTCAGCTTTCATGTTAATGTTAATGTTAATCATACTCTTGGAGCATCCCTAGTCCTATAGGTTATTCAGGTCATGTAGATTATGACAGCATTTCAACTAATTTCCCCGAAGCATTACCTCGCGTGCCTCACCTTTCATCATTAGAGGTCAGTAGCTCTCCATGGTGCTTCTCCATTATAATCTGAACAGTTTTAGTTCAATATCTGATACTATACTTTCAAAATAAAAAAAAAATAATATGTATACTCTTTTATATCTTTGGATTCAGATAAGTGCTACTAACTAATCTATAAGTGGATAACATCTAGGCCACAAGGATTCAGGAAACTTAAGTTCAAGCATAAGGTTAACATGTTGCAAGAGCGAGGGCAGCTACATTCCGGGCAGGTTATGCACCATTTACCACTCTCAATCATATACTTACCATAGTCCAATTGTGAAACTCCCATCCCAACGCTAAAAGTAAACCAAGTGCGTTCCAAAGATGATCAAAGAGTCGCTAGCTAAACCGACACACTCCGCAAGTTCACCAGACATAAGTCTACATGAAGTTCCACAATCCGTGCTAAATCCCCTGTATCTGATTGCAACTAAACTATCATGTCCCTTCACCTTCTATTTAATATCCTAGTCTTGTTCTTTATATTAGCATTCTTCTCCATGTCACCATTTTAGCCACAGTTCTCAACTCCTAAGAAGATTTCAAATTAAGGTCAAATATCACCTATTTATTATGTAATCACAACCTAAAAAAAAAAAAAAAACCTACTTCAAAACGGGAAAGGTGAAATAGGCCGGATAAAACTACACAAATATACAGGGTACTAAGTGGAATATCGAAAATCTTTCTGCCCTGGATTGTAGAGAGCCAAAGATAACTAATTGCTATTTGCTGATTGATACACCAGATAAACAATAATATAAGCATAATGAGGTAAAGCTGAAAGGTTCACCTTCTGAATCACCCTGCAACCATACATTTGAAGGCTGAGAGGTAAAACATGGCCAATAAGTTGACTGGCTAACTCCTTTCTTTGAGTTTCAGTTCCGTGCTCAAAAAACTGTATATTAAAGTAAAAGTAATGAATTCAGATTCACTACAGAAGAAAATTGTTAAGATCAGTGGATCAGAACATACTTTCTGTATCACATAATTCCCAAAAACATCGGTCATCAAAGCACGAGCATGAGGAAATATCTCCTTGAATATAATCTTTTTTTCTTCAACTGTGGCAGTTTCTAACTTCTGCTGGATAAAGCGGCTCCCATACTGATCCGTACTGCATAAATAAAAGATGACCAGGAGCTCAAGCCAGAGTTATACAAGTGAAACAAGAGGACCAGAACAACATTACTGCATACCTGAACTCGATGACATGATCAACAACATCAGAGAGCCCATAAGCCTTGGTCTTATTATTTTTAACCTCTTCTAATAATGATGAAGGTACCTTTCCATCAGTCCTACAGGACCCAGTAGACCCTCCCACTGAACTTTTTGCCGTTGAAGCAACGTGAGTGGTTAAATCATTTTGAGTCAAGGGTCTGGATCCCAAAGATGGAAGAACTGGGGGGTTTCCTTGATATGACATGGCAAGATCAAATGCGGGATTTCCAAAGTAGGGAAGATTTGAGCTGTCGGATTTACCAAAAAGCGCTGATTCATACTGTTGCTTCTGTTGAGCTAACAATGCCTCAATATACGCTTTCTGAAGACTTAGCAAATCTACATGACCCTGAGAAATACCATAATCATTTCTTGCTCGAGAGAGCTCACTTGAGCTCGTTGCAGCTGGAGTAGCATAATCAGAAGTTTTTAGCATGTATAGAGCCTGTTGAGGATCCATAGCTGGCAAATGAAGGTCAGATGATGCTTGTTGGCTGTTACTCCGTCTCAGTTTTTGCCCACTTCCAGCTGCACTCAAAGTTGTTTCTGAAACAAGAAAAGGTAATATAAGAATCTTATGAAAACTTCACCATGTCAACAGATGCTAGTTACAAAAACAAATAAATTCTCATATTGGCATCAGAAAGCCCGAGGACCTGTAGGAAGATGATTATTACCCGCAGCTTTCAACTTCTCCTGTGAATATCCACTAGACATGTTACCAGAGAAGTCCATTGTTGGGTAATCAGCAGATTCAAAGGAGTTTAAGTTCGAACGAAGATCAGCATAAGAAGAAGACCTTCTAGGAAAACTTCCTTTTCCATCCTTACCCTGCTTTCCATTCTCCCTCATAAAATCAGCATTGTTGCTATTTAACTGCTGCTGAAGACTCTGTCTCTGAGTATTTGGCACTTGGAAACGAGAATTATTCAGTTTATCAAATCTCATCTGGATCTGAGACTGTAAGAAAGTGTCTTCTTCACGAAGTCGACTTCTTGAAAGATTCAAGCCAGAAAGAGAAGCTGCAAGATCCGCAAGCTCAGTCATAGAAAGACTATTTAGGACATTCATGTCAACAATCTTCCTGTTCTCAGAAGGGGAAGCTCTGCCACTGACCGGAGGAAAACCAGGAGGGGGGCTTCCAACATGAAGAGGCTCATGTGTTCTGCTTCTTGACCGAGATAAAGTTACAGAAGAAGCAACAGACTCTGGAACTGCTTTTGTATCAGTAGCATCACCCAGTGAGCTGCGGCTTGCAGAGCGAGACATGCGACCCGATGAGGGAGCAGATCGATCAAGTCCTTCCTGCAGAAGATGCGTATTTTATTAACAATAAACAACACTCCCTCCGTCCCACAATAAATATCACATTTGACTTGTCAATGCTTTTAAGAAATGTGCTCTACTTATTTGTGCATTGCTTGTACAAATGTAAAACTGCATAACACTATTTCCACATTTAGAAATTCGACATTTATTTTAGAATAGACTAAAAAGAGATGCTACTCGTTTTCTATGACAATTCAAACAGGAAAGACTTTTTTTTGCGATGCAAAGAGACTACGTAAAAAAGATGTTACTTTTGAACTAACTTCATAACCAAACTTTAAGCTTCATTTAGTCATAAAATATTTAGATAAGGATTAATTATTCTTTAAAGATAGACATTACTATTGTCAAGACAACTTATATTGAAATTTGCTAATCACATATGCAAAAGCTCGGCCATATCTAATTTTGACTAAAAGCGGAAAACTGCATTTTGACAGCTTAATTTACAAAATCATATTTGACAGCCGAACACCATTAAAAAATGATTCTAAGCCTTCGCAAAGTAAGGCCAACCTCCCCCTAAATTGAATGAATGTGTGTGATGACTCAAGCTGTCAATTTTTCGTGGATCAAAATCACAAGCACTCATGTCAGGGATAATGGCGAGATAAATTTCATATGGCCTATTGAATCTATACTACTGGATACGTCTCGATTAATCTTAAATACTCTAGTTGTTTAAGATACCGAGACACATTTTGAAATGCTGCTGTGAAGTATTTAGATGCCAAACAATCCAGGACAGATGCAAAAGAATGCAAGCCCCAAAATGGTAATAATGGCATACTAAAAGATGGAATGAACTAAGAAGATAATTCAATTCATGGTGAAATCAATCACCTGAAGAATGTCTGCAAAACTTTTCCTCCTCGCACCCATTCCAGAACCTGGCCTACCATCAGACATTTTATTAAGCCGTTCACTAGAGCTATTCCGGGAAATACACCTTGCACTAATAGCCTTCCTCAATTCAATCAATTCATCTTCCGCAGCTTTCTGTACAGCTAACCTAGGATCCATCAAAAACAATGAAGAACCTCCACGATCATTCACCAAATCCTTTCCTCTCCAATCCTCAGTTCCTCCAAACGAGCTCCCTCCTCCCTGAAATCTCTGTGCAACTCGCCAATCTTCTTTTGAAAGTAATGGTGGAGGAAGTCTAGGGTTCAAATTCTCAAGCGAATAATAATATCGTAAATAATCTGGATGAGATCTCAGTTCTTCTTCCGTGAGAACACCACCACCGCCGCTGCCACTGCCGCTGCCACCACCATTAATTCTATTCTGATCAATTTGCATGAAATCTGAGTTCCTTAATATACTTCCAACAGCGCTCAAAGACCCCTCCACAGTAGGAGGAGCACTCCCGCTCCGATTCAAATTCAAATCCCTCTGGGGATCAACAACCGGCCTGTTCTGCCGCTGCCGGAGCATCAATTCAAGCTCACTCTGGAGACTTTTCTCCACATTATTACCATCGACTCTATTTGTCATACCGTCCCCCATACTTGTCTGTAAATTCATACCAGACAACACCTCTCCCTCACTCCCAACAACCATCTGAAAAGCCCTAAAACAACCACCAAAAAATAAATCAAAATTAAAATTAAATTAAATCATCACAATGCAAATCGCCAAATACCCATTTCCCCAAACAATCCAAAGATTCCAAAATACACACATATATTCAAAACCCAATAATTACAAATCACATTGTCACGAACCTTCAACATAACCGCTTCTCCTCAAACTGATGATGAAAACATAAGATTGATCAATGTTTCCATCATGAAACACATTAAAAACAGATAACACATACATAAATCGTTCAAATTCACAAGCTTTACCAATAAATATCTGGGAAAAAGTTAAAACTTACCGGTAATGGTGGTTGATTGAGCGGGTGACATCGGGGAATAGCTTGAGCTCCGACGTGAAATCACGCGAGTTTTGCAGACATGGCCGATGGAATTGAATTGGGATTTGTGAAATTTGAGAATCCAGCAACGAATTAGGAAGAATTCGAAGCTGGGAATAGGTAAATAACCAAAAAATAAAGGATTAAAGAGCCGAAG
>JAFEMH010005815.1:110000-147988 GCA_022495995.1 Adenophora triphylla var. japonica
ATTGCTCATCTTCGGCAGTATCATCACTTTCCTCACTTGAACCATTCTCTTCTTCAATTTGTTCAGGCTCAATTTCTGCAGCCTTCTTCTTTCATTTCATTGCCGCTCAGCCAAAGAAATTGGCAAGGGGCTCCTCTTCTGTTTCAACTTGAGTGGGAGTTTCCTTTTGAGCCCTATGCCTTCTGACCAGCCTGAATTGGGAGTCATCCTTATCTTCTTCTTCATCTTCAAGCGTAATTGCTGTAGAAGGTTTCCCACCAGACAGTTTCTGGTGTTTAGCTTTATCAGCTTCAGAAAGCTTTCTGACTATAAGAGATCTCCTCATTTATTGGGAGGAGAGGTCTTGGCTTTGGAAACTTTCCCTTTGGAGATGAAGGGTGATTCCTTCATTTTCTTTGAAATTGGGAAAACCACGGGAGGAACATAGGACACTAGTGGAGATGCCTTACCAGTTGGTGGAAATGGTGATGGAGGAGGAGTAGGTACCTTTGAATGAGAAGGAACAAAGGTAGGCTCCTCAGTTGAAGGTTCAGATGGAGGAAGCACCTCTATTGATGGAGTTTCATAGGGTAATTTCTTCGATGGTTGAGGAGCAAAGTCAGACGAGGGAGGTTGAGCTTTTTGCTCAGTTGATATGTTTCATGTATCGCCATGGAGATTGGCTGCACATACAAGATGTCTTGCTCAAGAATAGGGTTTGATGGCTCCATTAATTCTGATATTTAGGTTAGATAGGGAGAGAGAGGGAAGACATAGTGTGTATGTGAGAGAGAATGATTGGGGCAAAGGGGGAGAAAACACAGATGAGAATTAAGGATGATGTGACAAGATTTGAGTCACATTTATACACATAACTTCCCCTTTCCTTTTCAATTAAGGACTCTTACCTCTCTAGAACCCTAAATTGGTGGTGTGATGTGATTGAGTCCCAAATGGTCATAAACCCTTGGCATTCAAGCGGATAGCCACCAAAAGAATAGAGGTTAAATTCAACCAAAATTCTAATTACCTTTTAGGATAGCATCGTATCTGTTTAGACAAATCCCTTCCACAAATACCATTCGAAATTGTCCTTCCTTTTTCATGAGAATTTTGGTATACGACTTTCCTTTTATAAGAGATATTGGAAATAAAAAACATGTTAAGTCAAAGAATAAATTTAGAATGAAAATAGATTAGAAAATATATTTACAAAGCACCATATATGACCCGAGATGTTGAATGTCTAACGTGATGCATCACACAGTGAAGGAAACAATCTCGCATTTAGATGTGGCATATGATGTGAATCACATTGGGGACACATCCGATCACAAAAAGTCAATGGGCAATAATCTAATCTCGCACAAAGATCTAGAATGCATCCACCCATTTTTTTATTGTGGATAAATTACTTAATTTGAGTATCTTTCACTTTTCTTATTTCCCAAATATAGCCCTTTGTCCAGTAATCTTTTTAAGTTTGATCTCAAACTATTATCTTGAGAATCACTTGATCACACTGAACTGGCTTCATTCAAATAGGAGAAGCAGTTGTTTCTCTTGCTAATAAGGCACTCACTGTGAGATATATAGAAAGATTATATCAAGTTATCAAAAGACAACATGAACAAGAAATGCCTACAATTAAGTAATCAAACATGTCAATTATGTAGGACAAACAAGTGACAACACTGAGAATTTTCGTGCTAATGCATGACTTTTTTTTAATTTTTTTTTAGTTATATAATATATACAGATGTATCAATGGATGTGTGCACAATTGTGCTCACATCATCAAATATCACACAAGCCAAGAGACTTTCTTAATGAGGAAAATCTCTCATAATCTAATGCATTTGTAAATATATCAGCTAATTGATTTTCAGTCCCAACAAATTCTAGACACACAATTTTTTTGTTCTACAAGATTCCTTATAAAATGGTGTCTAATGTCAATATGCTTAGTTCTGGAATGTTTGATAGGGTTCTTGGTTATGTCTAAAGCACTCTTGTTATCACAAAAGGCAGTGAGAAATTTGCTATTCAATCCATAGTATTTAAGCATTTGGTTCATCCATAACAGTTGTGTGCGACAACTACCAAGGGCAATGTATTCAAATTTCACCAAGGAGAGAGATACACAATTTTTCTTTTCTATTGTACCAAGAAAACAAGATTGTTTCCTAGATAGAAGCAACCACCTGTGGTACTCTTTCTATCATCACTATTGTCTACCCAATCAAAGTCACTATACCCAACCAAGTTAGTGTTTGTATCTTTGGAATAATGTAACCCTAGGTTTGCAGTCCTATTCACATATCTAATGATCCTTTTCAAGGCATTAAGATGGGCCATCTTTGGGTTTGCTTGGTACCTAGCACAGAGATATACAGTATACATGATGTCAGGTCTACTAGCAGTGAGGTATAATAAACTACTGTTCGGTCGAAACCTAACGGTTTATTTTAATTCCACAAGCGCACGGGCTATTGAAATATAGCGGGTGCAATTACGAGTCGATCCCACAAGGACAGGGTTTACTTTGGGATTATTTTTTTTTACTAAGAAATATAAAAGAGATTGGGAGAAATAAAGATTGTTTTGAGAAAAGAATAGAACATATGCAGAAAATACTTTAGGAAAACTCTTATAAACGAAGCATTCTCGGGATTGGAAATCATTTTAGGCAATTATTCATCATATAGTCATGTCTTTGGAAATACAGATTTTTATAAAAATCAAGGATGGTACGTTAAGCATACACTACTTTTCACGATCAAGCAAGTAGCGTTTGTACCCTTCACTAATTATGCCCTATCTCTCGATGGCCCATACTTAGCAAGGATCCATTAAAGTTTGCAAATCAACGTACTTTCCATTCAAGGAACATCCCTAGGCCATTGAACTACTCTCGTGATCAATGAAACCTAGTTCCTTTATATGGTTCCGTCTATCGAGATTCACAGCTACGTCCTTCTCTCGATTGACTGAATCATACAAGTTGAACGTCTCCAAAATGTAAGTCATTTTGAGATTAATATAAAGAAATTGTTTAGATGAAGAGAAGTGTGACAAGACTTTTTATTTAAGATGATGATCAAAAGTCATTTTGAGTTTCCAACCCCAAGAATATGGAAGATTACTCACTAGCCATTATAAAGCAAATAAGCATAAGTAGTAATAAGAGATCAAGGGAAGAAAGAATTATGATTATAAAGAGATGAAGGCTGAAAATAACTTCTGAACTTTTATTGCTTCTTCCAAAAATACTTCAAGAGCAATGATGAACACTTGAATCTTCAAGAGATTTGGAACTAATAATAAAGAAAGAGTATATTCTGGTATATAATGTATTTCTAAGCTCTGATATGATATCTAATACTGATTACAAAAGGCCTATAAATAGATATGGATGAGACTCTTCAAAGTGGTGCCTTGAAAAGGTGTCTTTTAATTCAGCAGACACCATTTGCACAGCCGAGTCACATGATCTGCACGGCCGTGTCCCCTTGGCGCCATTTTTATTTTTGAACCGGTGGAAGTGCACGGCCGCTCTGCCTGGATTGCTCGGCCACTCCTCTTTTCAAGCCTCGACCGCTCCATGTTTTGGGGCCAAAATTGGCTTGGAAATTGATGATATGCACGGCCGCTCCTGTGCAAAGAGCACGGCCGTGCAGGCTGGATTTTGGCCTGTGTGCTTATTTTGATCTTGTCCTTCAATGGCTTTGACACTTGATTATTTCCAAAGCTCCAATTTGTTCATAAAGTGACTAAAAAACATGTCTAAGAGTATAAAATATACAAAAGCATAAAATCGAAGAAATATGACAAAAGAAGCTAAAAAATAAACTAAATGCAAACTAAATGATACTAAAACTAATGAAACGATTGATAAATGATGGGATAAATGACTATATAATAGTCACTTATCAACTACCTATCATGCTTTTATACAAAGTTTTGTCCACACTTTCACAATCTGTGTCATGACTGAGCCTTTGGGATGACCCCATTGGAGTTTTAAGGTGAGAGGAGTGTTCAAGGGAGAACTTTTTCACAAGGTTCTTAACATACTTAGATTGTGAGATGAACATTCCTTTCTTGAATTGTTTGATCTGTAAACCTAGGAAATAGTTCAACTCTCCTACCATACTTATCTCAAATGTGGAGGTCATGCTTTTCACAAATGCAGTCAACATGGTGTCTGAATTTAATCCAAACGTCATCCACATAGA
Organism: Adenophora triphylla var. japonica; assembly: GCA_022495995.1. Lineage (NCBI taxonomy): Eukaryota > Viridiplantae > Streptophyta > Magnoliopsida > Asterales > Campanulaceae > Adenophora > Adenophora triphylla. The sequence continues at coordinate 114,218 of JAFEMH010005815.1, forward strand.
TTTGAGCCATAATAATCTCCCTTTTCTCTCTTTTCACAAACAAGTTTTTATCTACTTCCCCTCTCTTGAATCCTAGGTGGAGAAGATGATTAGTCAACCTAACATACCAAGCTCTAGGGGATTATTTCAACCCATAAGGAGCCTTTTTCAGTTTATACACATGGTTTGGGTATCCATGATCCTCAAAGCCTTTAGGTTGTTCTACATAGGTCTCTTCATCCAATACCCCATTCAGAAAACCACTCTTAACATCCATCTGATGAAGATTTATTTTAAGGTATCAAGCTATAGCCAATAAGAGTCTTCTGGACTCAATTCTGGTAACTGGGGTAAATGTTTTCTCAAAGTCAACCCCTACAACTTGAGTATACCCTTGTGCTATAAGTCTGGCTTTATTCCTAGTAATTACCCCTTTTTCATCAGTTTTGTTTTTGAAAATCCATTTTGTACCTATAACATTCCCATGAGAGGGTATAGGTACTAGGGTCCAGACATCATTCTTTTCAAACTGACTCAACTCTTCTTGAATGGCCAAAATCCAATCCACATCTTTTAAAGCCTCATTTATGTTTTTAGGTTCAATGTTTGAAACATAACAACAGAAACTTACCTTGGAGAATGCAGATGAGCAGCTCCACAAACCAGCTAGCTCCCTGTAATTTACCTTTCCCTTTTGTGTGGTTTTCACCTGATCATGCACATCTCCCACTACTTGAGAGGTGGGATGGTTTCTGGATTCTGGATGGAATATCCCTTGATCTGTCCACACATCCATCCTTATCAGCTTCTGTATTATCATCCTTTTTAGAGTCAGAGGAACTGTCCTCAGATTCAAATGTTTGGGAAGATATGGGGACAGATGTGGGTGCGGATATGGATACAGATGTGTCCACATCCTTAGTCAAATCCTTCTCTGCTTCATCACTTGCTTCTGTCTGAGCACCCTCTTTAGTATTGGTTTGCACCATAACATCTGTATTTGCAACTTTCCACCCAAAGAAGCAACCTGAAACATCATCCTCAGCAATCTTGAGGTTAAGATCAAGTGAATCATCAAAAACCATATTGGCAGATTCCATAATAATCTTTGTTTTTAGGTTAAACACCCTATAAGATCTAATATTAGTGGAGTAGCCCATGAATATTGCTTTGTCATTCTTGGAATCAAACTTGGACAAGTATTCCCTATCATTAAAGATGTAGCAGATACAACCAAACACATGAAAATATTTTATAGTAGGTTTCTTGCCAATAAGGATTTGATATGGTGTTATAGTGCTCCCAATTCTGAGAAACACCCTATTACCAATGTGACAAGCATTATTCAAGGCCTCTGCCTAAAATTTCTTAGATAGGTTTTTAGAGCTAAGCATTACCCTAGCCATCTCTTATAGGGTTCTATTTTTCCTTTCTGCAACTCCATTCTGTTGAGAAGTTACAGGAGCATAGAATTCATGAGTAATTCCCTTGGAGTTGCAGAAGGTAGTAAACATGGAGTTTTAATACTCAGTGCCATTGTCAGATCTAATCCTTACAACCTTAAGGCTATATACACTTCTGACCCTTTTGTACCAATTTTTGAACTCACCTATGGTCTCAGTCTTCTCCCTTAAAAACATCACCCAGGTGTACCTGTAGTAGTCATCAACACACACAAAAGTATATTTGTTCCTACCAAAACTTTCTACCTCTATAGGCCCCATCAAGTCAGTGTGTATCAACTCCAAACACATAGATGTGGAGCAATGTTGGACCTTCTTGTGTGAGGATTTAGTTTGCTTTCCCTTTTGACAAAAATACAAACATCTATGTTCTTAAAATTCAATCTTGGGAGGTCCTTTACAGCTTCAAACCTTTGAAGTTTCTCCAATTTTTTGCTGCTAGCATGCCCTAGTTTTTGGTGCCACATATTAACATCATTTACTCTAGTACTTAGGCAAGACAGATTGTCACCAAATTGGTAACAATTATCTGCATATCTAGGACTGTAAACACATATTTATTATTTTTATCAAACACATCACACAAGTGTTTATCAAACCTTACATGGAGGTCATCATGACACAACTGACTGATACTTATCAGGTTAGCTTTTAGGCCTTCTACATGTTAGACATTGTGCAGTTTTGGGAGACCCTTAACATCTAGTGTCCCTATCCCAATGATTTTACCTTGTGCACCACCATCAAAGTTCACCTTTCCCCCATTGATCAACTTATAGTCAGTTAATGCACCTGATTCCCAGTCATGTGCCTATAGCACCCACTATCGAATACCAGGAACCAGTGACACTACTATTGAGTGAAGAGTAGACAACATTGCAAGTAGCACTAGGTTTAGCAACCCATTTGGCTTCGCTTTGTGGTGCACTCCGCCGTGTACTAGGATGTGTGCCAGGATGTGTACACATCCTATCATACATATGGGATTGGTTTACACAGCCAGATTTATTTTATCAGTTTTTAACTTATAACAAAAGGAACGAATGTGCCCAGGAGTAAAGCAGTAGTGACAAATATAGTGCATTCTCCTTGGCCTTTTAGCACTCTGAATGGTTTTATATCATATTTTGAAACCTCACTTCCCTCCTATACAAATTTGGTTTTTTCAAACCCAATACCAACTTTTCCAGCTTTACCAAGAGCTAAAGCTTTATCAAGTTTCATTTTCCCAGTATTTAACTTGGTTAATGTACCTTCAGCTTTTTCAAAATCAGTTTTGAATTTTTTAATTTCAACCTCTTTCTTGGTTACAAGGACTTCAAGTTTAGCAATGGTATCCTTTTGATCATCATTTTCTTTTAAAAGTCTAGCATTCTCAAATTCACAAACAGATAGTTTATCAAAAAGAGCTTTGTTTACCCTGGCTATTACCTCAATTTTGTCCATTCTTTTTATCCAATCAGTATGCAGCTTTCTGTAAGTTTCAAAGCGTTCTTCATAGGGAATATCTCTTCCTTTATCAATTTGTGAGGAGAGTTCAACCAATTCTTTTGGGACTACTGCAGAGCTTTTGAGGGCAAGGCTTATTGCCTTATTCTTTTTCTGAGCTTCAAGATTTAGCTCAAACACAGTCAAGATGCCAACAATCTTGTCTAATCCTACTGTGTTAGTGTCATTAGTTTCCTCTATGACAACAACATTAATGTTGAACCTTTCAGGTATGGTCCTCAAGATTTTGCTTACAAGTCTTGCATTTGAGATAGACTCATCAAGACTGGTATATTCATTTGAGATCTCGTGAATCTTAGCAGCATATGAGACAATATCTTCTGTCTCTTCCATTATTAGAATTTCAAATCTATCCATTAAGATCATAAGTCTAGTGGATTTAACACTTGGAATCCCCTCACATTGCATCTGTATGATATCCCAAACATTTTTAGCAATACACTCATTTGTGATAAGCTTGTACATATTTCTAGAAACATGGCTGGAAATAGCACTCATGGCTTTAGAGTTATAATTTGCAGATGTGATTTCATCAAGGGTCCATCTTTCCTCAGATTTTCTTTCAAAAATATATTCACCAATACCTGATGCAGGCTTCTCTTCTCCACAGTGGGAGGTTGCCAAGCAACAAGTATACACATCCACGCTCTTTTATCAATTGATTTGATGTAGCTACGCATTTTATACTTACAAAAATTGTAATTGGTATTATCCAATACTTGAGGTTTGTTTTGATGATTTTGATATTCCATTATAACTACACTTTCTATATCAATACTCAATAATATGTCGAGAGTTGACTATGATACCAATTGAAAGTTTAGTTTAGCTAGGAAATCAGTTTCAACAGAACAGATCACGGATGTGAGTACAGATGTGAGTTACAACCGTTCACACATTCACCAATAATCAGTGAAATAAAATAAAGAACACAAATAATTAAACGTTTACTGATTCTGTCTTAGCAAACAATGATTTAAGCCCGAAAATATTTTCACTATTAAAGATCTGTTTTACAGAAGAAAACAAAAATAAGTGAAACAAAAAGACTAAAATAATAAAAAAAGTTCTAACAAACTTCTAAACCAAGAACAATCTTCATTTTTCAAGGAAATCCTATTATAAACAGAAGTAGAACAAAGAACTTGAAAGAAATCTAGACGTGAGTTCAGATGTAACACACAACTTCACTCACAACCTAAAAGCTATCTCGAATCCATGAATAACAAAGTGTTTTTTCTCTTTCAAAAAATTCTTGATGCGTGTCTTCTCAATGTACTACTGATGGTTTTGTATTTATAGGCACCTTTGAAAAGTTATTCAATAAGTCAAACTATTCCTTATTTGATGCAATCCAACACGTACAAGGAAACATAAGATTGACACTAAAAAGGAAAGAGATTTGTTAGTAATATTATTTCTATTATAAATAAAAGATTTATATAAATAAAAGATTTGTACATAATTAACAATATCCTTTTCCAAATATTATTCTAAATCTTTGATGAGAAAATTATAGAATCAACTTACCAAATTTATCAATTGAATTCAAATTAAAAAAAAAAAAAAATCAATACTCCCTCCGTCCCACGTGATTGCAAACTAACTTTTTAGGTGTGGGAATTAAGGAAAAGTGATGTAAGAAAGAGAAAAAGTTAAATGTTGTGAGTATGAAAAATTAAATAGGAGAGAGAATGAGTGGGAGGAATAGTGAGGAGAGAGAATGTTGTGAGTGTAAAAGTAAAGTAGGAGCTAGAGAGAATGAGTGGGTGGAATAGTGAATATTCTTTGCCATTTTGGGAAGTTTGCATTTACGTGGGACGGACCAAAATAGAAATAAGTTTGCATTCACGTGGGACGGAGGGAGTATTTATTAAAATCTTACTCTTTCAATAAGTTACAAAAAAATCTTACTAAAAAATATGAACAATTGATATCTATTATTTTTTTAACGATGAACCCATTATGTGTGTGAGGTTTAACTTTTATTTTTATCAACGTGTCCCTTCTTGACATCTGAACAATCGATATTTTAGAATTTAAAATTGTTAATTCGTCAATTAAAACTGATTATTTTATAAAAATAATCACAAATTGATGGTCACAATTTACGACTTTAGACTGTAAATCTATCAAAAACAACCTTGACTTGAATATGTGATTGGACTAGTAGTTTTAAATTGTATATTATAAAAGTTTATCTTACTCCTTCCGTCCCTACCTACAAGGCTAAAAGATCGTCATGTTGTACATTTTGCAATTATTAAGGAAGAGCTTTACCTTCTTGTACCTTAGTAGATTTGCACTAACATTCATGCCTAAGTTTAAAAATGGGACATATTTTTTAGAATAAGTCAAAATGGCAAATAGGACAATCTTTCAGGGATGGAGAGAGTATAATAGACCATATTTTATCATTTATCCTGAATTAATAGTTTTTAAAAAAATTAAATTTACTTGGACTTCCATTGGCAGTTCTTCCCCACCATTTCCACCTCCAAGACCTTTGATTATTGTAATTAGTGGGCAAGGACTGTTTCATAAAAAGACTGAGAGAAGGTTGTGAAAGTCTTCACTTTTCAACAAGTAGGCTGTGCAAAAGAAATAACCAATAGAACCGGATCAAACCGATAAAAATCAATAGTATTTGTCTGATTCCAAATGCAGGCATACCTCTCAAAAAGTACAGTTAGGTTATATGTGGGACCCCTTCCGAACATTTTCGTCATTCATCTCACAAAGTGGGGAAGTGGATATCGAAGCATTCGTTCTTCTTCGTTGTCTTCCGGTGCACGAACAATTTCAGTACACGAAAAATTTCACCACAGAAGAACCCAATTCTTGTAAAAATGGCAATTGAAATAAGCTGTGATCCTTCCCGGGGTAAAATAGTAGGAACTTGAGGTATTTAAATTACAGTTGAAGTAAAGCTTAAAACTGTAAAAGTACAACTTAACTGAGTCTTGTACCAACAATGGATGGAACAACAGAATGCAAGTTTACATATCAAAAGACTTGTCTGAGAAAATGCAGAAATTACCAACTCAATTCTTGAATGATTTTAGTCAGGGCGGACCACGTCCCGGAAGCTGCAGAGACACCCCCCACAACGATAATCAATGCGCAAAACGATTTCTGCCCATTAGAAGGAGAATTAAAGTTAGAAAACGCGCAAAAAAATGTTTAATCTGCATGCTAATCAAGTTCTACAGCAACAAGTTCTATGGCATACCTCAAAGCGGGTTGCTTTGTCCCTATGAATACTCAGGTAACAAAGGCAAGGAAGTATCAACGTCTGCAGGAAAAAAATACATTGATCCAAAGGCATTGTCAGCTACGTTATATGATATTTATTATCTTTCGATTTCTGAAAAATGACTATATATCTATGTACGAAAGAAACTCGTTAAATGAAAAAAAGAATTCAAGAACTTACTACAAGCATTGTTAGTAAGGACCCGATCAATGCCATAACCAAATCTGAAAAACAGAATTACGTGTTGGAAATTAATTTAACAGCACCACAGATTAAACAGATAATTTAATCAACAGTAGGGGATTTATTGATCAAGTCAAGCACGTACCAATTAATAAGCCAATAGCAAAACGACAAAGAAGGAAACGGGATCGAAAATGCATGTAAACAAGTAAACAAACGATTAGAAAACTTATCGTGATTTGATCGAGTCGCCTTAGGAAGACTGTCCTAAAAGAAAATATTGCCCCCAATTGGTGCAACTCAGGTACAGGCAAATTTCTCCGAGGATAAAACGATCACGGATTACGTACCAAGAAATATGAGCACACAGGTAGGTAATCTCCGGCGGTCCTATCTCAATCGCCTTGAATCTCACGAACGGATCTCTATGAACAGGGAGTAATTGAACAATGAAAGGAAGCAAGAGAATTGATTTTCTCTTCAATCTCTCATAACAAATTCAGATGGATGGAGTATTGTATTTATACATATGATAAATTAGGGTTTTAGAGTCTTAATTAGGCTTAAAGACTGCTCAAACTCGGCCCAGGAAAAACACCAATCCGTCACTAGCGCGGCCGCACTAGTCACTGGCGCGACCACCCTAAGTGAAATTACCCGGATCCGAGCAGGCCTCGCGGCCCCGGCATCTGACATCTTTCGCCGCTTTGCAGCGTTTTCAGGTTGGAGGTGTCTCGCCGTTTGTTTTCGCATTTGTAGAGTCGCCACGCCGTTTTTATTAAGCCCAAAACATTGAAAAAGGGCATCAGTTTAAAGATAATTTTAAACTGTTTTTTGTGTGATGAGATTTTTGAGTTCGGAGGTCAGATGACTCCCCGGGAAGAGAATATTAGAATATTAGAGCTCACCCGAGTAGCCTCGTAAAACGAGTCTTTCGGATACCCCTAATATCCTTTAAATGTTGTGTGTGTGTGTGTGCTTTTTAAAAATGCATGCTGTATCGGATGTCTACATTGTATGCTATGTATGGAAATGTATTGAAATAGTATAGGAAGGAAGCCTTACCAATGTTGGTTCGTGTCTGTCTTCCGCTGGGGAATGGTGTTTGAGGTCGGAGTAGCGTTCCGGTACGGATCGGGATTGCTTTGGGAGATGCCGGTTGTCCGCGGACAGAGTTTCGGCGTGAGTTGAGGTTGCAGCCGCGTTCGGCAGGTTCGGCGTGCGTGGGGATCGTCGGGATCACTCGGGCGAGAGGTTCGGCGTGCGTTGTGGTGGCGTGGAGTCTCTCGGGCAGAGTTTCGGCGTGGTTTGGGATCGTCGGTTTGACTCGGAAAGAGCCGGGACACCGTGGAAAGACCAGGCAAGGCCTCGGAGTACCACGAGGGGCCTCAGAGTACCTCGAGAGTGCCTCAGAGCAGCGCGAGAGCGTCGCGGGAGCGCTCGGAGAGGCTTCAGAGCACCACAAGGGAGCTCGGAAGGCCTCGGAAGGATCCGAAAGGGGCCGGGAGTGCCTCGAGAGGACTTAGAGGGGAGCCGTAAGGCTAAGGGAGGAAGAGAGAAGAGGGAGGTGTGTCGAATGAGGAGGGGGAGCCCTCTATTTATAGTAAAATTTCGGAGCAAAGAGGTCCGTACGGACCTTCTTGGTTATCCGTAATTTTGGATTTCCTCGATTTGAGGGAATCTCGCAATGATGGTGAATATTCGGAATGATGGTGTCCCCTCGAGCAATAAGGTCCGTACGGACCATCTTGCATGCAAAGAGGTCCGTACGGACCAACTCGCAGGGAGTAATCATTTCTTCCGGGATTTGAGGGAATATTGTGGACTTTAAGGGGATTTAGTAATCATTGACACAAAGAGGTCCGTACGGACCTTAATTGCTTTTCCGATTTCCCGAAAATTCCCAAAAGGTCCTTTTGTCCCTTTATCCCAGAAGGCTCCTCCCTTGGTTTGGTTGGGGGCTCGAGAGGGTTTTGAGAGGGTTTTGAGTGAGAGAGGTCTCCGAGACTACGTGGATGAGTCTCGCGGTGTTTCCCATGTGTTTGAAAGGGGGTGATCCAGATTGGGGTACTTACGTAAGCCCTCGACGACGTCACTTATGAAAGAAGTGGGGTCGCCGATAAGATAAGGGTCCTAACTGGATCGCGTCTTTGGGAGAGGAAGTGACCGTGAGGGTCAATGTGAGGACGTGGTGGTGTCCTTTTGTGTGACCGTTTAGGTCAATAGGCCGGACCCCGCGATAGGATTCCTACGTATCCCCGGCGGGAATCAAGCCCGGTCGTAGTTCGGGTGTGGGGTGAGTGTTTTGTGAATGCGGGCGTGGTGGTGCCCCGAGGTGTCGTGTGACCGCCGAGGTCGGTGGTGAGAGGACGTGGTGGTGTCCTGGGTGACCGCATAGGTCGATGTGGAGGACGTGGTGGTGTCCTAGGTGACCGTATAGGTCGATGGCTGGACCCTGTGATAGGATTCCTACGTATCCCTGGCGGGAATCAAGCCTGGTCGTAGTTCAGAGTGTCGTGAATTTGTGAGTGCGGGCGTGGTGGTGCCCTGAAGTGTTGTGTGACCGCCGAGGTCAGTGATAAGGACGGGGTGGTGTCCTAAGATGTGGTGACCGCCGAGGTCAATTGTGAGGACGTGGTGGCGTCCTGGGATGGAAATTTTACGATTTTCCTAATCGGGTGGTTTAAGGCCTTCCGGGCCGGAGATAGAGTGAGGACTTGAATCGTCTTCTGATTGCGGTTGGTGCCACGCTGGAGGACTTTGAATCGTCTTCTGGTTGCGGTTGGTGCCACGCTGGAGGACTTTGAATCGTCATCTGGTTGCGGTTGGTGCCACGCTGGAGGACTTTGAATCGTCATCTGGCGGCGGTTGGTGCCACGCCGGGAGGACTTTGAATCGTCTTCCGGCGGCGGTTGATGCCACGCTGGACGACTTTGAATCGTCTTCTGGCGGCGGTTGGTGCCACGCTGGAGGACTTTGAATCGTCTTCTGGCGGCGGTTGATGTTACGCTGGAGGACTTTGAATCGTCATCTGGCGGCGGTTTATGCCACGCTGGAGGACTTTGAATCGTCATCTGGCGGCGGTTTATGCGCGAGGACTTTGAATCGTCTTCTAGCCGCAGTTGGTGCCACGCTGGAGGACTTTGAATCGTCTTCTCGCGGCGGCGGTGCCACGCCGGAGGACTTTGAATCGTCATCTGGCCGGCGGTTGGTGCCACGCTGAGGACTTTGAATCGTCATCTGGCGGCGGTTGATGTAATGCGCGAGGACTTTGAATCGTCTTCTAGCCGCAGTTTGATGTAATGCGCGAGGACTTTGAATCGTCTTCTAGCCGCACGGAGGCGTAATGCGCGAGGACTTCGAGAGGCGTAGATGCCTTTGTGTTTTGCATGTGAGTAGAAGAGGACTTACGATGACTAGCGGTGCTTGCGCCCGTTGAAGCTGGCGAGATGACGGCCGTAGATGCCTTTGTGTTTTTGCATGTTGAGTAGAAGATTGGACTTACGATGACCGCCTTCTGTGCTTGCCGCCGTTGAAGTGGGCAAGGATGACGGCCGGTGCTTGCTTCACCATTTGGCATTTTGGAGGCGCTTCGTGCCTGGGACTTGTACTGGAGGTGTTCGGGCTCCTTCAGTGCTTGTTTTGCCGTTGAGCGGGCAAGGATGATGGTCGGTCTTTGGGATATGCAAGCCTTGTATGACTTCCTTTTGACTTGTTGGGGGAGGAGCTCGGGCTTACTTTGATGGCCGGTGCTTGCGCTGCCGTTGAAGTGGGCGAAGTTCGGGCTTACATCCGACCGCCGGTGAATTGCTGGGACGCATGACCCGTAGGGCCCTTTTCTCGTTGGGAAGATGACTTCGGACCTCCAGTGGTTGAGTTTTCGTTGAGCGTTTGGAGGCGTCTTGTGCCTTGATATTCGTGCTGGGAGGTGTTGGCTCCTTCCTGAATTGCCGTTGAGCGGGCGGTGGTTGGATTGTCGTTGGAGTGGGCGAGGATCGGTCTTACGTTTGATGGCCGGTGGTTGAATTGCCGTTGGAGTGGGCGAGGACCGGTCTTACGCTGACGGCCGGTGGTTGAATTGCCGTTGGAGTGGGCGAGGACCGGTCTTACGCTGACGGCCGGTGGTTGAATTGCCGTTGAAGTGGGCGAGGACCGGTCTTACGCTGATGGCCGGTGGTTGAATTGCCGTTGAAGTGGGCGAGGATCGGTATTACGTTTGATGGCCGGTGGTTGAATTGCCGTTGGAGTGGGCGAGGACCGGTCTTACGCTGACGGCCGGTGGTTGAATTGCCGTTGGAGTGGGCGAGGACCGGTCTTACGCTGACGGCCGGTGGTTGAATTGCCGTTGAAGTGGGCGAGGACCGGTCTTACGCTGACGGCCGGTGGTTGAATTGAAGGGTTAGGGACCATTCTGCACTTGGATTTGCTGGAAAAGGCCTTAGGACAGCCAGGGGCAAAGATTATAAGGGCAGGAAAGTAATTTGGCCACCCCTTGCAAAGAGGTCCGTACGGACCAACCTGGTTGCAAAGAGGTCCGTACGGACCACTTTGGTTTTTTACAGTTCCCAGGTTTTGACCGGGTTAAAAAACCGAGGCCCCCTTCATTTCTTCTTCTTCCAGTGCGTGAACCAGCGAGAGAGAAAGAGAGAAAACTCCATTTTTGTCCAAAATCTTCCATTTTTCTTAGCTTGAATTGCTTGCAATGGCGGAGGGATCTCGAAGGAGTCGTCGTCAACGCAATGAAGTGGTCGAGCAACGAATGGAGCTTCAAAGAAATTGGATCTCGTTCGTTCCATCTTCGAAGAACCCGGATGTTTTGTATCCGAATCCGGAGGTGCACAATCGTCGCTCCATGACCGTCGGGGAGGTAAGAAATCTGCTCCGTTTGATTCCTCGTCGAATTTTTTGAATGCTAGAACTAGGTTTTAGTTTTTCGCATTTTTTTTTGAAAATTTTTTTTTTTGTTATTTTTTTATGTCTTTTTGTGAAATTCTTGATGAATTGTTGAAAATGGACATGTAAAAAATTGTGGGTATGTGTATTTTGTGCAGAAATGTGTAGATTAGCTTTTATTTGTGAAAATAAAGTGCTTCTCTAATGAAATGCATGCTTTGGTGTGTTGTACCGTATGCTATTTATGTATGTACATTATGAGAAAAATTATCGTGTAGTGATAATTTTTGTGAAAAAATGTGACACGTGCCGTGTTTTGTGACGGGTTATATGTGAAAGTGTGTGCCGTGTGGGGACGGATTTTTTTTTTGTGTTATGCATATGTGTCGTGCCGTGTGTGCCATGTTTTTGGGTGACGGACTTTGTGGGGAAAATATGTGCAATATGTGCCGTGTTGGGACGGATTTTCTTTTGAAAATGTGTCGTGTAGGGTTTAATCCCCCCCCCCTTTTTTTCTTTTGAGAAAATGTGTACAGTGGGTGCCGTGTTTTTGTGACGGACTGCATGGGAAAAATTATATGCATGATATATGTGAAAATTATGTGCATTATATGTGCATTATATGTGAAAAATATGTGCATTGTGTGCCATGTTTTGTGACGGGTTATATGTGCCTTTATATTAAGTACTGTGATTGACGTACCTTTGCTGTGTTTACCTGCAGGATGCGGGGCTTATGGCCGGGAAGGCCAAGAGGATGAAGACTCGGGGATCGCTCGAGGCTGTTGTGGAGCTATGGCAGCGGATGCCCGATATTTCTGTGGACGGTAGGCCGAGTCCTAGGAGGCTGGTCTACGCTTCTGGCCTGGGGGTGTTCGTCGAGAACCTGGCCGGAGTGTCTGACACGAGGAAGAACAAGAGTGTCTTCCTGGGTCTATCTGAGTATTGGTGGGATACCACCCACACCTTCCACCTGAGCTGGGGCGAGGTGACAGTGACGCCCACTGATTTTCTTTGCGATTACGGCTTTCCTTCAAAGGAGGGCCGGTGCGGTGGAGGGATATGATAGCCGATGATGTGTTGACCGAGCCGGGCTTTGAGCCTCGTCCTCGCAGGGCTTGGGCATGTTGTATAGTGACGTGGAGTCAAGATCACGGCCGTATTGGGCCTACATCCGGGACCGGCCAGTGGCGACGGAGCGATTGGCGCGCTCCTTTTTGTGGTATGCACCGTCCGAGACTTTGTTCTCGAACCACGCGACCGCGGCTTCCTTTGCTCGCCGGAGAGTTTGATTGACCCGGGATAGTGGTCTCTGTGATATTGCTTGGGGCGAGGCGGGCTTGGCCGAGCTCTACTTCTCCCCTCGGACCGGTTTAGCCCGGGGTGTGGCGCGTTCGTTGGCTGTTTGACTTTGCTTTGGAGGTATGAGTTTATTGTTTGTTTTTGATTTAGCAACTTGTCGTTTCTCCATTTTCTTTGCACCGAGCCCTTTCTCGTTTTTGTCACGTGTGGTTCTATGAGGTTTTCCGGTGCTTCCGTGGGATAGAGATCCGGGGGGCTTTGCTGCGTACCACCTGCGCTAGGGCCGGGCTCGTACGGCGAGGAAGAGGAGGACCAAAGCAGGGGAAGCTCACCATCGCCTATGGGGATGTGCAGAGCTGTCTGGAGAGGGATAGCCGTGAGGGGTTTGTCTTGTTCCCGTGGGCTCGGTATGAGGGGGATGAGTTCGAGGGGGCTCCCGAGGTGACGGCGCGGCGGAAGATGCTTTGCGGGGCTTGACTCGCGATGTTATGTACGGGGAGGGGGTCTTCTCGGGCAGCATGGCCCCTGGGTGTGCTTCCCCTGGCTCCGAGGGACCCTCCCTTTGGGATGCTTGATTCCGGGACATGGACGTGCTCGATTTCGAGAGGTACCTGGCGGTGTCGGCGCCGAGGAGTTCATCTTGTATGGAGAGGAGTACGGGGCCTTCGTGGAGGAGGAAGCCGAGGACGCCGCAGTGTAATCGGCGCGGAGAGAGAGGGCCCGCAGCTCCCCAGGTTCCGATGCCGGACCGGATTTCACGTACGTCCGCGGGGACGGATCGAGGAGGAGGGTGTTCATGCCGCTCCGGAGCAGCTCCCGCTACATACACAGAGCTGGACCCCGATAGATCGGTGAGTGTGCTTACTCTTTTCCATCTTGGCATCTTTTCGCATTTTTCTCTTTTTGTTGTCGAGTATACCTGCATTTGATGAGCGTTTCCTTGGCTGCTTGTTGGTGCAGTCCCTGGGGAGAGCCTATGATATGCCGACTCGCCGTTACGTGGCGATGAGTTCCTTCGCTAAGAAGATGGCGTCGAAGATGTCCCGCCGGTCTTCGCGTCGTGTTCCGGCCGTACGAGCCTATTCCTTCGAGGCATTCTCAGTGGACGTTCCTCCGCCTAGAGCCGAGCCGGAGCCGCAGCAGAGGGACCTTTGGGGCGGCATAGCATGGATGCCGGACGTCTTCGGGAGGCTGCAGGGCCTTCGAGGAGCAGCCCTTTTATCGGTTCATGCCTCGCACGGCGCACAGGGTGAGGGTTCCTCGAGCCTTCTTTCTTTGATCCTTTTGCCGGATTTGATCCTTCGAGTACTTTTCGTGGGAGCCTCAGGCGGGTGCTCGGTATTCTGACGACGAGGATGTGACGGGCGAGTTCGCTGGGATGCCCGACTTTTCTTTGGAGGACCTCGGCGAGGATGATGATGCTGAGGAGTCTGATTAGTATTCATTTGCTTTCCCTCTTTTCATATCCCTCTTTTTTTTTGTTTAGCAACAGACATTTATGGGTACCTGTAATAAAACACTTGTATTTGCACGGCAAACAGCATTTTATTTTAAGATGTAATGTCAATTTTGTGATTCCCGGGAATTGTCCTAGAAATTGTTGCTTATTATTATTTTTTATTTTGTGCATGCCACGTGAGCTGAGAGTGTGTTTGTGGGTAGTGTATGTTTGCCGGGAATGGCTTTGGCCAGTGTTTGGGCGCTTTGGAGCAAGGTTTCTTTGAGGACAAATGGTTGCTTTTGTACCGTTTGTCGGGGAAATGGGTTCTATTTGCAAGGAGGTCCGTGCGGCCATACTTAGCATGCAAAGAGGTCCGTACGGACCAAACTTGCTTTGGGAAGGACATAAATGCTTTCCAAGTGCTCGGTTCTTCCTTATTTCCCCATTTGCAGCCATTTTCGAGCTTTCTTCCCCATTTTCTCTAGGAACCTCCATTTTTGCCATGGATTCTTCGTACGTCCCTAGAATTTTGCCGAGGCTTTCGCAGGAGAGGCAAGCACACTTCCTTGAGCAAACTCGAAAAACGTGGATGCGGCGCCATATGAGGCATCGTAGACGGGCTTTCGAGGTAAGGTTTCGTCTTTGCTCGATTTGGTCTTTTAAGGAGTTGGTTCCGATTGGGATTTGTTGCGGGCGGCCGCGAAGTTCGGGATGCTAGGAGGCACGTGTCTTGTTTCTCCTACAATGAAATGGTGCCCACTTTTGAGGATTTTCGGGCTTTGATTGGAGGACCGGAGGTGGAGGTCATCTCGCTTCCTTTGATTGGTGGTCTGCGGTGCGCGTGAAGCTTGCGTGCTTTCTTCGTACTTCGTTGGAAGAAGTGCAGGGCATGATCCTTGATTCGGGTCATATCGACATTTCGAGCCGCCGGAGCGGTTCATGGTTGATGATGAGAGTGACGTCTCTTGGGATGTATTTGCCTTGTGCGTGATGGCGACGCTTTTTCTCGGTTCCCTTGGCATTTGTGATGGCGCTTTGCTAGATGTGGTAGAGACACTGCGAGAGAGTGGAGAGGATATTGTCCCGTTGGTCTTTGGGGGAGACTCTTCATGGTATCGACCGTCCGGCGACCGGGGATCATTTTATGAGAGGGGGAAGCCCCGCTTTGCTCACCTTGTGGGCTGCGAGAGAGACTTCGTGCCATGTCCGAGGCTCCGACGTAGTTTAGCCCGTGGTCATTTGCTCGCCGACCTCTTGTGTTGGATATGGATCGATCCGCCCGGGAGAGATGGATGGCACGGCTTGGTACGCATCGATCCGCCGCGGTGGGTTCCAGACCGGAGGATTGAGACCGGGGAGGATCTTGCAGGAGGGGTCCTACGTTGTCGAGTTCCGGGTTTGTCTTGGTCCTCCTTCTATATTCCGTCGCTTGTTGCCGGCGGTTTGGGATGAAGCAGAGCCTTTGTTGGGCTGGGATGACCTTGCTCTTGCGGAGATAGCTCCTCTTTGTATGGCGGCTTCGAGTGTCTTCTTGTATTTTACGAGGGTATGGAAGTATTCCGATTTCCCTCTGTGGTACTCCTTAGACGTCGGGGAGCGTTGTATTGACGACTCGTACGGCCCAGTATGAGCAGGCGTGTTGGCGGTCCCAAGTGGTCTTGGAGAGCGGCGTGTAGCGATTCCTGGGACCCGGTTGCCGTAGTAGCTATTGCCTTAGGAGTTCCGAAGCCCGGTCCGACCCTTTGGATGTGACGGGAGACACTTTGTTTGACTACGAGACTAGAGTTGACCGACCGACAGGGGAGAGGTCCTCTTTGGCTGCACTCGCAGGAGGAGATTCGAGCCGAAGCACGGGCGAATGAAGCCACGAGAGCTACCGGATTGTTTGACTCTACTGGGAGGACCCCGCATCTCGGGCGAGAGACGCAGAGTTGGTTCACGTGAAGCGAACGAAGACTCGCCGGGGACGAGGGAAGAAAGGAAAGAATGGCGAGGGGACAAGCGCAGAGATAGCGCGGAATGACCTCCTAGGTATCCATTCATTGCATTGCAAACACATTATTAGTTAAATGTATTAAGTTTGTCTTTTAGCATGTTGCGAACTTGAGAGTAGACCGTGCTTGAACTCATCAAGAAATGTTGTAACCGTTAGTGATTTGTGATTTACTTTTAAAGCTTTGTCAAGACGCAAGATCTCTTGTTTGCCTTTGCTTACATTGTGCACTTTGTCGGCGTCCATCTTTGGACTTTTCTCTGCTTCATTCGCGGGTGCAAGCTGCGGCCCCGACGGCAATCCCCTTTCTTTGAAAGGGCTTTGTGCTTGGCCGAGAGGTTGAAGGCTTTCCTCGACAAGTCGTTTTGACGGTCTTTCGTAGATTCCTTGCCGCTTGTTGGCGTCGGGCTCTTGACCTCAATTTCGCAGCCTTTCGCTGAGCTTCTTTGTTTTTTTTTTTTGTGAGCCCTTGCTCGAGCTCTTTTTTTTTGCGGAGCCCGTCGAGCTCTCTCTTTTTTTTATATATATATTTTTTGTGAGCCCTTGCTCGAGCTCTTTTTTTTTTTTTTTTTTTTTGAAGCGCGTGAGGGCGAAGACAAGCCCCCGGCTTGGAAACGATCACGAGCCGCCGTTTGATGCCGAGTGACCTCGGATGTCCTTTGATGTTGCCGCCGTCGTTTGACTTGGTCAAGGTGGACTCGCCGGGGCGTGTTCTTGAAAAGTGCGGAGCTTGATGGAGGTCTTGATTGACATTCAAACTTTTGACTTTTTGTGTATTTTTAGACCGGACCAATTAAGGTTGCCTACGTTCCCCGGACTAGAGGGCTCAGTGTCTGCGTAGTTCGACACTACATGGAGTGCCAAGAGATGCACGCTTGTTCTTCTTTAGGCGAAGTATCTGCGAAGTTTGCTTCCGTTGATTTGGATTCATGAAGGGATTGCCGTCTAGGTCCGTTAGCTTCATGGCGCCTCCGAGAAGATCTTTTGTACCACGAAAGGGCCGATCCATGTGGGTTCCCATTTTCCCAGTGGGTTGGTTCGAGTGGGAGGCTTTTCTTTGAGTACAAGGTCACCTTCCCCGATGTCTCGGGATTTGACTTTCTTGTCGAAATCTCTAGCCATCATGCTTTGATAGGCTCCGGACGTGTTCCATGGCCTTTAGTCGTCGCTCATCTAGCAGTAGCCAATTCGTCATGTCGGCTTCGGAGCCATTCGACTTCGTTGATGTCATTTTCCAAAGAAGACTCTGAGTGAGGGAATTTCTAGCTCGATGGGAAGGACTGCTTCCATCCCGTACGTCGTGGCAAATGGGGTTTCTCCCGTGGTCGCATTTCCGGCCGATGTGCGGTAGCCCCAAAGTGCAAGGTGCAGCTTCTCGGGCCAATCTCGTCCTCGGGTGGTCATTTTTCGGATGATCCGTTCGAGGGTTTTGTTTCTTTGCTTCCACGGCGCCGTTTGTTTGTGGCCGGTAGGGAGAAGATTTGTGACGTGTGATCTTGAATTCAGCCAGCGATGCTGTCGAATTCCCCTTCGAAGTGTGAGCCGTTGTCGATATGACCTCATTTGGGATGCCGTATCGGCGAGATGATGTTTTCTTTGAGGAAATGTGCGACCTTCTTGGAGGTGAGTACCTTGTAGGACTTGGCTTCGACCCATTTGGTGAAGTAGTCGATGGCTACTAAGATTGAACTCGTGGCCGTTCTTTGCTGGCGGAGTGATTTTCCGATGACGTCAATTCCCCAGTGGCAAAGGGCCAAGGTGTAGTCATGCGGTAGAGATCGTGGGGTGGTAGATGATTGAGGTTGGAGAACCGTTGGCACTTGTCGCGGCTTCGGACAAAGTGGATGCAATGCGCCTCCATGGAGATCCGGTAGTAGCCCATCCCGAGAATGATTTGCATCGGGGCTCAAGGCGTTCATGTGGGGACCGCAAGCCCCATTGTGGACTTCGTTCATGAACTTGTCGCTTCTTCTTGGGCCGACGCAGCCGTAGGAGTGGCCCGTGGTAGCGTTTCTTGTATAGCATGTCCCCGAGGATGACGAAGTGAGAGGCGAGGCGTTTTAGGGCCATGATGCTCTTGGTTTTGACCCCTTACGTGTGTGGGTCTTCCTTGTTCATGAAGGTGGTTTCCCGCTCTTGAGGTATTGGAAAATCTGGTTGTACCATGGCTCATTGACGGGCTTGGGTTACAGTTCGATCTCACAACAAAGTAGGCAGGGATTTCCTTTCGTCCGACTTTGAAGGGTTTGATTGCTTTTCCTTCGGGGATTTCCACAAGGGAAGCCAAGGTGGCTAAGGCATCTGCAAACCGGTTTCGGTCTCTTGGCAAGTAATGGAAGGTGACCTCTTCGAATTGTGTGATGAGGTCCTCCATGCAGGCATGATATTTTTGCAAGCCGGGTCTATGGTTTTCCACTTGTTGGAGACTTGGTTGATGATCAAGGCCGAGTCCCCATAAACTTCGAGTTTGGACATTCCTCTCGAGTGCGGCTTGTAGTCCAAGAAATAAGCGCGAGCTTCATATTCGGCGGCATTGTTGGTTACCTCGAAATTGAGCTTTATAGCAATTGGGGTGTGCTCGTCTCTGGGATCTACCAAGAGCATACCGATGCCGTTTCCCTTCTTGTTGGCTGCTCCGTCGAAGAACAGTTGCCATCGGTTTTCGCCTTCGATTGCGAAGATTCCCTCGTCTGGAAATTGTGGTTCAGGGCCTCGAGCCTCTTCGGTTGGGAAATCTGCCAGTTGTTCAGCCATGGCCCGTCCCTTGATTGACTTTTGGTTGACGTACTTGATGTCAAACTCGCTAGGAAGAAAGACCATTTGGCGAGCCTCATTGTGAGAGATGGTTTGTCGAAGAGGTACTTGGTAGGTCCATTTTGGAAACCAAGTGTACCGTGTGCGGCGCATGTAGTGCCGTAGTTTCCCGACAACCCATACTAGAGGCTGCGCGAGGTTTTCTCGAGGGCGAGTAATTGAGTTCGCTGCCTTGAAACTTTCGGCGACGAAGTAGATGGCGTTTTCGACCCGTGACTCCTTCTTTTCTTGGACAGAGCATGGCTCCAACTGCGGTGTCGGTCACGATTAGGTATAGCAACAGTGGCTTTTCCTCGTGGGGAGGACAGAGAATCGGAGGACTCACATGGTATGCTTTTATTTTTCAAAGGCATCTTGGCATTCGAGTTCCATTCGATGTCGGCGTTCTTCTTCATCAGTTTGAAGATTGGCTCACATATAGAGGTCAATTGGTTGACGAAGCGGGCGATATATTGCGGGCGGCCCATGAAGCTTTTCACCTCTGTGCGAGTTTGCGGTGGTCTCATTTCGATGATAGCCTTGATCTTTTGAGGATCCACCTCGATGCCTCTCTCGGTGACCATGTATCCCAAAACCTTGCCTCGGCTCACCCCAAATGTGCATTTTGCAGGGTTAAGCCTCATTGAGTGTTTTCGGAGACGATTGAAGAATTTTCTCAGTCCGTGAGGTGTTGTCCATCCGATCCCTTTGAGTGAACGATCATGTCATCGACGTACACTTCGATCTCCTTGTGGATCATATCATGGAAGAGGGCGGTTCTTTGCCCGTTGGTAGGTAGCCCCGGCGTTCTTTAGTCCGAACGGCATTACCGTGTAGCAAGAGGTTCCCCAGGGGGTTGTGAAAAGCTGTCTTTTCTTGGTCTTCTTCGGCCATCTTGATCTGATTGTAACCGGCAAAACCGTCCACGAAGGACTTGACTTCGAAATTGGGCGTAGTGTCTACCAACATGTCGATGTTGGGTAGTGGAAAATCGTCCTTGGGACTTGCTTTGTTGAGATCTCGAAAGTCCACGCAACAAATGTACTTTTCCATTGGCCTTGGTGACCGTGACGATATTGGAGAGCCATGTGGGGTACTCGATCACCCCGATGAAGCCGACGCGGAGCATTTTTTCGATCTCCTCTTTGACTTGTAAAGACCATTCGGCTTGATTCGGCGTAGCTTTTGCTTGATGGGCTTAGCCTCGGGATTCAAGGGGATCCGGTGCTCTACAATGTTAGGCTCTAATCCGGGCATGTCTCGGTAAGACCAAGCGAACACATCCACGAACTCTTTGAGCGGTGCGGTCAATGCGTCTTGCTCTGTGCCGGTGAAGAAACTTCCGATTTGCGTCTCTTTTGGCTCTTCAGCAGTTCCCAAATTCACTTTGGTTAAAACCTCCTCGGCTGCTTGGGCCTGGTTTTTCGCTCATTTGACAACATGCTTAAAGATATGTTTAATGTATTGTTCGTTTAATGTGTCTCGCTTCTTTATCAAGTGAATCGTTATTAACCGTTTGTGTGTTAGTTAATTTATCGGTTGTTAAAGATGCAATGAGAGGATACTCGGAAAGATCGAAGCATTTATTAAGAGCATACGGGAATACATTATTGGCAATGAGTTCGTAATCTTCTGGCGTGAGGCCATCGATGACTCGAGAGACTCAAATTCAAAGCAAATGGACTCAGGATGAGTTTTGACACTAGACTCTAGGACTCGAGGCGTCAGACCAAGTTGTTCGATCATGTCCTTTTTGGCCGGGCGTAGGTCCGGAGAATGTGGCCCAGCTTATTGAGTGGCAATGAGCTTGATAGGAGATGGGGCTTGAAAGGCTTTATGTCACCGTTCCCGATCATTGCTATCACAGAAGTTATCGAAACAAAATCGATTAGATCCGGCATCTCGATTTCTTCTTTGAAGAGCGAGGTGGAGCAGTGGTTCGTCCCAAGCATCGCCTGCGGAGTCTTTTGCTTTTGTCTTGGGCATTACTAGCTCGAATGCAGACTCGTCCCGCTTGTTGAAGGCAGGAGTGTTGACAGAGAGTTTTTCGAGTTCTTCCGCCAAAGAGAGGGTTTTTCCGAACCAAAATTCATTGTGAATAGTGGTGGTTGTGGATCCCTGCAGGGGCGGTGTGTCGAGGAATGCTCTTCGGACAGGATTTGGCTTGAGGCCTCTGAATCTTGCCAGGTTCTGCTGGAGCTTGTCCATGGTGGTCGGCCAGCTTTGTTTGGCGCTGATCAGC
Source organism: Adenophora triphylla var. japonica (assembly GCA_022495995.1). Taxonomy (NCBI): domain Eukaryota; kingdom Viridiplantae; phylum Streptophyta; class Magnoliopsida; order Asterales; family Campanulaceae; genus Adenophora; species Adenophora triphylla. Next base: position 135,272 of record JAFEMH010005815.1, read on the forward strand.
TCTGTTCTCTTTTCTGAATCTTCTTCCGAGTTGCCGGCCTTCCTTGTGAAGTACTTGGTCATGTCAAAGCTGTAAGGACGAAGATCGGAGATAAAGTGCAAGCCTCTTTTGTTATCTGCGGAGCGTTTTCGTGCATCTCGCTTGTCCTCCGCAATGTGTTCGGGAGTAGGAGAGTATCCTGTGCCATGCAAGGTATTCTCGTTCTTTGATATTGATGATCCGTTGAGTGCCCCGATGGCGTTTTCCCAAACCGAGCCCCGGATGTAGTTCATGTGCTTCATCATTTTCATCGGGGAGGAATCTTGTCCCAAATCAAAGGCAAATCTATGTGGCACACTGGGCCTTTGGGCTCTCGATGGTGAACCCCGCGAGCATCATGCCGTCATCATCGTGTTTAATCTCTAAAACCGGGACGCCTTGGGTGGTGTCGGTCCTTTCAGGTGACTATGCCGTCGCCGTAGATGATGGTCGATCTGTTCCTTGGATGAACTTTACGCACCGATGGAGAGTGGATGCCACCCCATTGATCTCGATGTAGCCAAGGGCGTCCCAAAATGGCGTGAAGGTGATCGGGATGTCGATGACTTGGAAGTCCGTCGGGACCATTTGTTTTCCGAACCACAAGTTCAAGGTGGCTATTCCCAAGACTCGGGCGGGATGTTGAGTCGTATGCCTTGATTGCCCGAGTTGAGGGTTTTAGCTCGCTTGCTTTGATCCCTAGCAAATCCATCATTTTGGCCGGAAGGACGTTCATGGATGATCCCCCATCTACCAACACCCGGGAGACGACGCTCGTCCGCTTGAACCGTTATGTAGAGAGGCTCGTTGTGGTCGCCCCCAAATTTTGGAAGATCGAGCTCTCGCGAAGGTGATGATATTGCTGTAATTGACGTTGCCAATCATCCGAACCGCTTCATCAGTGTCACCGTGATGGGAACCATGGTCCGGGCCAGGCTTTATTCCAACTTGAGCTTGTGCGGATAAGATGAAGTGAGTAAGGACCGAGTGAGATGTTAGCCCGAGTGCGCTTGAGCCGTGTCAAGACAGATCTTCAACCTTGGGTCCAAGGTTTCGGCTTCTTTGGCGTAGGGCCCCTTTTCAATTCGTGGCTCGAGGTAATGGGCTGGCCTTTTGTGCAATCCGTGGAGGATTCACCGGGATTTGACCGAACGTGTCGAACATTCACCTCGGACCTATGGTTTTGCTTTTCTCTCCCGTTTCGGGAGTGGGAGGAGCCCGATTGGCGTAAGGCCGATCGCGCATTTCAATTCGTTCACCGTCATGGCTTTTACCGAAGCATCAATAGTGGCTTTGAGATCTTCCCAAGACAGGGTTGGATTATCTGGACCTTCGGCCTTCGGTGGCGGTGCGAAGCTCGTCCCACCTGATCATGGAGCAAACATTGCCGTGGCCCCGTGCGTAACTAGGCCGGGAGATTTGTCGGAGTAGATGACATAGTAGTCAAACTTTCCCGAGGGTTCTCCAAGGGTTCCGACCGCGGGATCACCGTATTCATACCTCTTTTTCAGTTTTTGTTGAGAAGATAGCTTCTTCCTTCGTCGAGGACGGCCCTCGTTCATTGCATCCCGGAATTCCATTTCCAGACAAGCACCGCAATCGCAGACGTCCCACCGATGTGTTCGTTGTTCGGCGGTGGTATCGGGACCTCGTGGAGGCCGGATGGGCAAGCTTTCCTCTGGAAGGTCTTGTGGTCTTACGTCATAACCGCATGGCTCGTACGAGGGTAACAGGTTGACTTCTCGGGAGACAATGAGAGATGTTAGAGGCCGTAGGAGCAAGCCATGGCTTGGGAAGCCCCGTGTAGTTGGGTGGCTAAGGTTCCGAAGTGGTGCATGGCACCTTCGATCCAGGCTTGTTGCTCACCTTGACGTTTCTCAATAGCCATGAGGACCTCGCCAAACTTCTTCCAAAGTGTTGGGAAATTTCTTGGGGTAAGGTCCCGTTCTCATCGTTGTTATCCACCGACTTGGCCATGGGGATTTGACGGACTCCCCGGTGACGTAGCCGGGAAGGAGGTAGGACCTTGTTGTTTTGACACCGGGAGACGGGTTCCTGGTACTCTCGACCACTCTCGTTAGCTAGAGGGGGTGATGGGCAAGGTTTAGACACGGGAATGGCCTAACGGGATAAAAGGGGGAAAGCTCACGTGGCATGCGGTTTCCGTTTCTTTTATTTTCTCGATTTTTTTGTTGTTTTAATTTACTTAAAACATGTTTTCTCGTAATCCTAGGTAGGTTGGAAAAGATTGCTCTTGTTTTTCGCAACTATGCTAGATCCCGGGTCGCCGGAGACCATCCGTGCGGCTATAAGCCCCTCGTTTTGCACCCGTATTTCGACATCCCAGCGGACAGCCTGTGCGAGGGTCCTATAGTGCAAGCGGTTTCCACCGGCCTAAAAGAAAATCGAACCTAAGGACCGAGCACATCATGTTCGTTTTGATGCGTTAGCCATGTGAATAGTGAACCGAGCCGGCCACCGAGTCAAGATCGGGTCAAGAGTTCGGCATGACCTTCTCTTGCTTGCTTGCGCAAGGGATCCGTGACGTTAGGCGTTGGTCGGGTCATATCGTCATGGCCGACGTATCAAAGGCGTGATGACATGGTGTCATGCAAGCATGGATGTATATCCTGGACGGAACATCGTTCGGGTGTAGCTTCGAAATCAAGATCGGAGTCAAGATTTTAGCATGACCTTTCATTGCTTTGCTTGCGCAAGGGATCTTGAGTTCCGAGCCTTGACTCGTAAAATGGCCTAAGATGGTATATGTATCCAGCCGTATGACACGGACCGGGTAAAAACCAACCGAGTCCTGGACAGAGTGTGACTCAAGACTCAAACGTGCGGTGGTTGACGCTTGGCTAGGATGGGATGTTTGGAATGATCCCGCGCGTCCAAGAGGCCTAGGAAGACCTAACGGACTGCAACCGAGACCACTCCGGGTTGAGGGTTGTAGTGTGCAGCTGTATCCGAGGCAGCAAGGCGCGTAGTGTGCGGTGTAACCGAGGCAAAGAAGCAGTGAGTAGAGTGCGGTGTAACCGAGGCAAAGAAGCGCGTAGTGTGCGGTCTCTAAAATTCTTTTTCCGAGTAAAACAGAGTTTTTGAAGAATTTTAAATGTATGCACGAGATGTATATTGATGCATTTTTTTGTATTTTTATTTTTTTTTTGTAAAATAAAAACGAAGCACGTGCACACACACACAATGCTTAAAGGAAGGGGTAAAATGAAAGTTTGACCCTCATCATCGTTTTTAAAATCTTTTGTTTTGTTTAAAAGTTTTTAAAACAAAATGTCCCCAATGGAGTCGCCAACCGAAATTACCCGGATCCGAGCAGCCTCGCGGCCCCGGCATCCGGCATCTTTCGCCGCTTTGCAGCGTTTCTGTGTGGAGGTGTCTCGCCGTTTGTTTTCGCATTTGTAGAGTCGCCACGCCGTTTTTATTAAGCCCAAAACATTGAAAAGGGCATCGCTTAAAGATAATTTTAAACTGTTTTTGTGTGATGAGATTTTGAGTTCTGAGGTCGATGACTCCCTGGGAAGAGAATATTAGAATATTAGAGCTCACCCGAGTAGCCTCGTAAACGAGTCTTTCGGATACCCCTAATATCCTTTAAATGTTGTGTGTGTGTGTGTGCTTTTTAAAAATGCATGTCAGTATCGGATGTCTACATTGTATGCTATGTATGGAAATGTATTGAAATAGTATAGGAAGGAAGCCTTACCAATGTTGGTTCGTGTCTGTCTTCCGCCTGGGAATGGTGTTTGAGGTCGGAGTAGCGTTCCCGCACGGATCGGGATTGCTTTGGGAGATGCCGGTTGTCCGCGGACGTAGTTTCGGCGTGAGTTGAGGTTGCGAGTGCCGCGTTCGGGCAGAGGTTCGGCGTGCGTGGGGATCGTCGGGATCACTCGGGCGAGAGGTTCGGCGTGCGTTGTGGTGGCGTGAGTCACTCGGGCGTAGTTTCGCGTGGTTTGGGATCGTCGGTTTGACTCCTGAAAGAGCCGGACACCGTGGAAAGACCTGTGCAAGGCCTCGGAGTACCACGAGGGGCCTCAGAGTACCTCGAGAGTGCCTCGGGCAGCGCGGAGCGTCGCGGGAGCGCTCTGAGGCTTCTGAGCACCACAAGGGAGCTCTAAGGCCTCGGAAGGATCCGAAAGGGGCCGGGAGTGCCTCAAGAGGACTTAGAGGGGAGCCGAAGGCTAAGGGAGGAAGAGAGAAGAGGGAGGTGTGAAAATGAGGAGGGGGAGCCCTCTATTTATAGTAAAAATTTCGGAGCAAAGAGGTCCGTACGGACCTTCTTGGTTATCCGTAATTTTGGATTTCCTCGATTTGAGGGAATCTGCAATGATGGTGAATATTCTCGAATGATGGTGTCCCCTCGAGCAATAAGGTCCGTACGGACCATCTTGCATGCAAAGAGGTCCGCATGCACTCTCGCAGGGAGTAATCATTTCTTCCGGGATTTGAGGGAATATTGTGGACTTTAAGGGGATTTAGTAATCATTGACACAAAGAGGTCCGTACGGACCTTAATTGCTTTTCTGATTTCCTGAAAATTCCCAAAAGGTCCTTTTGTCCCTTTTTATCCCCGGAAGGCTCCTCCCTTGGTTTGGTTGGGGGTTTGAGAGGGTTTTGAGAGGGTTTTGAGTGAGAGAGGTCTCTGAGACTACGTGGATGAGTCTGCGGTGTTTCCCATGTGTTTGAAAGGGGGTGATCCAGATTGGGGTACTTACACTAAGCAACAGGTAAACAACGTCGAGTTTCTGGAGACCAGCGCGGCCGCCCTTGGCCTTGGCGCGGCCGCCCTCCATCACAGAGATTCAACGTGGTTTTTCACTTCGCCAAAAATCAGTTCAAGCCCAACGATGCTCCAAGGTCATAGGACTATGAACTTTCATACCACATATATCAAATATTCCAACAATCCCCCACAAGTTCATAGAAATATGACGTGTACAGATTGTCCATTGTAATGCTTTCAGTAATGGTACCTTCCGGCTTGAACCACTACTTATGTTATCCAACGCAAACCTCCACAGGACCAGATGAACGGGTGTCTTGAATCTGATGCCTTTGGATGTAGAGGCCTTTGCTGGTAACAAACACGACAAAAGCTATGATAGGCCCTCTATCGAACACTTGACGCTTATAAGCCATACGTCCCGATCCTCTATCATGAGTGCTTTCAAGGAATAACCCGAATTCCTCTAGTTGCGGCCAACAACAACAATCACTTAGTCGGGCATCTCGGAAGATGTATCGCTAACATCTTGTCTAAAAGACTTGATCCCATTCAAAGTTCCAAACTTTTACTTTATTAGCGACCACGAGCACCTCTAGGCTATTCGGGGATAGACTCGGACATGTAACATGTCAATCTAACTTTAGGTGCTCCGACTCACCCCATGACTTGTTATTACCACATTGAATCTCCTTTGTGGGATCTCCACTCGTAGATTGGGTTTCTACCGCGTATGAATCGACAGGTTCGCACCCATCCCCAACCTAGATTTTTGAACTAGAGCAAATTCTAGCCCTTTGGTTAAAGGATCGGTTGTGTTATCCTTGGTACCAACATAATCAACACTATCACCTTCCGAGACACAAGATCCCTTTATAGATTTTAATCTAATTTGGATGTGTCTCACGGTTTTACAGCTTGTACTTGACACTTTTCGCTTCTCAATTGTGGCGGTGTTGTCACAATGTACAGAGATAACAGGCATGGGCTTACTGACCATGGGCAACTCGGACATAAGTCCTCGAAGCCATTCAGCTTCCAATCCAGTAGTGTCAAGGGCAACTAGTTCGGCCTCAAATGTAGACCTAGACAACAGAGTTTGTTTAGTCGACCTCCAGGCGACTGCAGCTCCGCCTAAGGTGAAAACATACCCCATACAACCATAACTCCCGGAGTTAAAGGCAATCCAGCTTGCATCACTATATCCTTCAAGAACAGAAGGGTATCTACCGTAATGCAGCCCAAGGGAAATCGCTCCCTTCAAGTACTTGAGAACTCTATCAAGAGCTTCCCAATGTGCTTTATTTGGACATTGAGTATATCTAGCCAACCTAGTAACCGAGTAGGATATATCCGGTCTAGTACAATTGGCAAGATACATCAAACTTCCAATAATTTGAGAATATCTCAACTAAGCCATCGGTACTCCACTTACATTCTTAGTAAGTGCAGCTGAAGGATCATATGGAGTCTTAGCTACTTTGCAATTCTTATAACCAAATTTCTCAATTACACTTTCAGTATAATGAGATTGCAATATGGTCATGCCACTAGTTGAACGAGTCAACTTAAGGCATAGAATCACACTAGCTACTCCCATATCCTTCATCTCAAACTTACTTTTCAAGAATTCCTTAGTAGTATTAATTATCCTCATATCCGTTCCAAACAACAAGATATCATCGACATACAGACATAAGACAATACTACTATCATCAATACTTTTGCTATAAACACACTTATCAAACTCATTAGTAACGAAGCCAAACGATGAGACAATTTTATCAAATTTCTCATGCCACTGCTTAGGGGCTTGTTTGAGTCCATACAAGGACTTAACAAGTTTACAAACCTTTCTCTCATTGCCAGAGGCCTCAAAACCTTTAGGTTGATCCATATAAATTTCTTCCTCTAGATCGCCATGCAAGAAAGCGGTCTTAACATCCATCTGATGGATAGGAAGATCATATACAGAGGCCAATGCAATAAGCATTCGGATTGTAGTCATTCTAGCAACAGGCGAATAGGTATCGAAATAGTCTATTCCATCCATTTGCTTGAATCCCTTAGCCACTAACCTAGCCTTAAACTTATCAACGGTTCCATCCGGTTTCAGTTTCCTTTTGAAGACCTACTTACATCCTATCGTGCTACAACCAGGAGGGAGATCGACCAATTCTCATGTCCCATTAGAGACAATAGAATCCATCTCACTCTTAACAGCATCCTTCCACTGCTTGGCATCAGAAGTGGCCATAGCAGCTTTGAAGGTTAGAGGATCACCCTCGACATTGTAAGTGATGAAATCACTTCCAAAGTCCTTGGTGGTCCTTGCCCGTTTGCTCCTTCTTGGTTCAATCTCATCGTCAGAATGAGTTGCACTAGAATCAACCCCCACATTTGTCAGCTCCTCTACTTGAGAAGGAATGGAATTAGTGGTTGGGTTAGATTCTTTAGAAACACATCCTCAAAAAATGTTGCATCACGTAACTCAACTATAGAGTTCACATCTATGCCAGAAATTTCATATTTGATAATTAGAAATCTCAATGCATAGTTTGTTTCAGAGAAACCTATAAAGATAGCATCAACAGTTTTAGGTCCATGCTTTTTCCTTTTGTGTGCGGGTACAAGTACCTTTGCAAGGCACCCCCACACTTTTAAGTGTTTCAGGCTAGCCTGTCGACCTCTCCAAAGTTCAAACGGACTTTCCTTTCTATGTTTAGGAGGTACTCTATTCAGAATATGGCAAACCGTATTCAAAGCCTCTCCCCACATATATTTGGGCAAATTCCGTAACTTATGAGTAAACCGTTAATCATATCGGTAAAGGTTCTATTCTTACGTCACTCTCAAATTACACCATTAGATCGAGGAGCTGTAGGAGGAGTCTCTTCATGTACTATTCCGTTTTCTTGGCAATAATACATGAAAGGGTTAGACTCATATTCACCTCCTCTATCAGACCTTAATCGTTTAAGTTTCTTGCCAGTTTGTGTTTCTGCTTCATTCTTAAATATAATGAATTTATCTAATGCTTCGTCCTTAGAATTAAGCAAGAACACATAACAGTATCTACTAGCATCATCAATAAAGGTGAGAAAGTATTTCTTTTTGTCTTTGGTCAACAAGCCATTAAATTCACAAATGTCAGTATGAACTAAATCTAGAATTTCAGAATTTCTCACAACCGATTTAAACGGACCTTTCGTAGATTTAGCTTCAATACATACATGACACTTAGAATTTTTATCAATAGCATGTTTAGGAATAATATCTAAATTCATCATTCTTTTCACAGAATCATAATTAATACTCCCTCCGTCCCACGTGAATAGACACTTATTTCCTTTTTGGGACGTCCCACGTGAATAGACACTGCCCAAAATGGAAAAGAATTTATTATTTTATATTCATCCTACCCCACCCACTCATTCTCTCTCTTCATTTCCTACCACACAATTTATTCAACCAACTCCACTCATTCTCTCTCTTCATTTCCTACCACACATTTTCATTATTATATTCATTTTCCTTAGTTATTGTGCCAAGATTTTTGGTGTCTATTCACGTGGGACGGAGGGAGTATGTCCTAAACAACCATGTCAAACATTTGAAGATTCAATGGAATAAGAAACAGGATAATCAATAGAACTAAAATTATTGTGCGAACAAACATCAGTTTCAACTCTAATTTTAAATAAACCATCCGAGGAATAACCTTTCCCCACAAAACTACCAGAATTCAAAATTATGACCTTATTACATTTAAAAGAAATCTCAAATCCTTCCCTAACTAAACTAGAACCACTAATAATGTTGCGACGAATATCAGGAACGTGATACACTCGATGCAAGGTAAGAATGCGCCCATTAGGAAACTTCGGTCCACGCGTCCGGCCCCAAGGCACCTTTGCAAAGCACTAGAGTTCCCCATCGTCACCGATCTACCACGGTCAGCCGGTAAGACACAAATAGCAATTTATCAAAGACAAACGTGCACATTTGCCCAGTGTCAACTAGCCACTCGTGGGTTCATAGACGTAAGAGTTCGGGACAAGAGATTACATACTTTGTAACATTGCAGGTCGGGCGTCAACTCCAGGTGCGCCGAGTCGGGATCATCATAATCCTTCGGACCCAACACCATGTTGACAAAGCAGGATGGTCATCGCCAGAGCCTTGTGGTCCTTTTCCTTTCTTGGACGGGCGGTCCCTAGAAAAGTGTCCACCTTCTCCACAATTCCAAATAGCTCAATTTTGCTTTTGGCTTCTTAAAGTTATTTTTCTTAACTTTAAGTTTATCATGGTTTTCTTTATCCTTAGAGTGAAGTTTTCACACCTTTTCCTTTAAACTTGCTTTTACCAGCTTACCATATTAGCAGCAGCCTCCACAGTGCACGCTCGATTGGTTACCATTATGCACCTCCCGAATCGCAATTGCATTGATCGGCTCATTGAGTGTCAAGCTTCCAAGACGATGCTTGAGGGTCATACCGAATTCCCAAGATCGAGGAAACTTCTCAATAATAGCCATGACAAATGAACTTATCGGGAAGTCCCATGTCGGCATCCTTGAGCGATTGCAAAATGATTTGGAGTTCGTGCACTTGGTCGAGAACCGACTTTCCCTCGCTCATGCGATAATTCAGAACTTACCCACTTGGTACTTTTCCACACCGGAGTCATCGGTGATGTACTTTGTGGAAAGCGACTCCCACAAGACGCAAAGAATGAGAGGAGCAGAGCAATAGACATCAAAGAGTGCATTCGACAAAGCCGACGCATGCATCCTCGAACAACATCGTCTTGCTCCTTCCACTCGTTTAATAAGCAGCCACACTAAGCGATATCATCGGCTTTCGGTAGCGGGACATTTGGATGACAAAGATACCGTACATGCCCTTAATTGGACGGCCCGGATCTTCATGCGTTCAGACCAACGCTTAAAGTTCTTACCACCGAACTTTTCCGGAAGATCTGAGGTGTCAACTAGGGACTTAAATGGAGAACTAGAGGTACCAGCAGACATGATTCAATAAAACTATTTTCTCTTAGACTATTGGAAATTAATTTAACAGCACCACAGATTAAACAGATAATTTAATCAACAGTAGGGGATTTATTGATCAAGTCAAGCACGTACCAATTAATAAGCCAATAGCAAAACGACAGCAAGGAAACGGGATCAGAAAACAGACAGAAACAAGTAAACAAACGATTAGAAAACTTATCGTGATTTGATCGAGTCGCCTTAGGAAGACTGTCCTAAGTAAAAATATTGCCCCCAATTGGTGCAACTCAGGTACAGGCAAATTTCTCCGAGGATAAAACGATCACGGATTACGTACCAAGAAATATGAGCACACATGTAGGTAATCTCCGGCGGTCCTATCTCAATCGCCTTGAATCTCACGAATGGATCTCTATGAACAGGGAGTAATTGAACAATGAAAGGAAGCAAGAGAATTGATTTTCTCTTCAATCTCTCATAAAAAATTCGGATGGATGGAGTATTGTATTTATACATATGGTAAATTAGGGTTTTAGAGTCTTAATTAGGCTTAAAGACTGCTCAAACTCGGCCCAGGAAAAACACCAATCCGTCACTAGAGCGGCCGCCCTAGTCACTGGCGCGACCGCCCTGAGCAACAGGTAAACAACGTCGAGTTTCTGGAGACCAGCGCGGCCGCCCTTGGCCTTGGCGCGGCCGCCCTTGGCCTTGGCGCGGCCGCCCTCCATCGCAGAGATTCAACGTGGTTTTTCCCTTCGCCAAAAATCAGTTCAAGCCCAACGACGCTCCAAGGTCATAGGACTATGAACTTTCATACCACATATATCAAATATTCCAACATTACGGAGGGATAACAAATGTCTAAATAAATAAATAAAAATATAAATTAAAAGAAGAAATAGGTGGGAAGAACTTACCAAAGAAGGGGATGGTGAGGGCTACAACCAAAGTAGAGAATGCCAATAGTGTTCTAATTAAAATGAAATAAAAGGGAGAATTTTGATGGTTTAATGGTATCAATTCCTCCAGACTCATTGCCACGGGAGAAATTGTTAAAGCGTATTTAGTAAACGGATTGATGATTGTAGTCCACACAGCAATTTTCGAGGACATGTGATCTTGAGGCATATTCAGAGTGAACTGTGACAGAGTCGACTCGCCAAACATTAGGTTTCCCATTACGGCAACTCCACCATAGAAAACAGTACATACTCCAAAACTGTATTGAAAATGAACTTCAAGTCATGGAAAGAAAACGAACATGCACTATGTATGTATGTATGTACACATATAAATGGGACGGAGGGAGTAGGCAATATGTGCGGTTTGAACTGCATAGGCTCCATATGATGCCATATAAGTTAAGTATTTGTTTTTGAGAAAACGTTCATGCTCAAAACACTTGTACGATATTGAGCTTAAGATCACCGTATTGAAGAGTATATTAAGTTTATGATATATTTTTTTTAAAGATAATGTGCACGGATAAATACTTTATACAGAGAAAATCAAAACTTTACCAGACTAAGAGGACCATGGGGAATTGGCTTGGTTTTTTCATTGACGAATAGATGTTGGGAAAGACTGCATGTCCAGAGTAGCAGAAACCGTAAAGCCCAATGGCAACAGGAAGATTGGAAAGATTAAAAGCTGTCGAGCTTTTTGCCGCAAAACCAACTTGATCAACCAAGCCCAGCCAAAACAAGCAAATCACCACAAGAACAGATGCAAGAACTCCTCCAGCTGGAGAAAATTAAGCATAACCCAAAAAAATAAAATAATAATCCCATTTTAAATATGAAGAAATCATGTTAAATTGTACTTGAAGAAATGATCAAAACGTATACCAGAGATGTAACTAAGAACACTGAGGTTGCGAAGCCAAACTGTAGGAAGTACAGCGAGAGTGGTCACTATGGCAAACAAGTTAAGTGGATTTAACACATACCCTAACATGTTTAAATGTGCATTTGGAAACAAAGAGGATAGGTTATCGCTCTCTAAGATAATATATTCTGTTGGAATATTTGATATATGTGGTATGGAAGTCCATAGCTCTATGAACTTGTTGTGTTGTGGGTTTGGACTGAACTTGGCCAAGGGAAAACACGTCGGAGCTTCTGCCAAGGAGGGCGACCGCGCTTATGCCAAGGGCGGCCGCTCTTGTGCCCAGAAACTCGATGAGATTTTCCTGTTGCTTAGGGCGGTCGCGCTTGTGCCTAGGGCGGCCGCGCTAGTGACGGGTTTGTGGGTTTCCTGGGCCGAATTTGGGCAGTCTTTAAGCCTAAGTAAGACCCTAAAACCCTAATTTACCATATGTATATAAACAATACTCCATCCATCCGAATTTTTAATGAGAGATTGAAGAGAAAATCAATTATCTTGCTTCCTTTCATTGTTCAATTACTCCCTGTTCATAGAGATTCGTTCGTGAGATTCAAGGCGACTGAGATAGGACCGCCGGTGATTACCTACCTGTGTGCTGATTCGTGGTACGTAATTCGTGATCGTTTTATCTTCGGAGAAATTTGCCTGTACCTGAGTTGCACCAATTGGGGGCAATATTTTCTCTTAGGACAGTCTTCCTAAGGCGACTCGATCAAATCACGATAAGTTTTCTAATCATTTATTTACTTGTTTCTGTTGTGTTTTCCTGATCCTATTTCCTTGCTGTCGGTTTTGCTATTGGCTTATTGGTACGTTCTTGACTTGATCAATAAATCCCCTACTGTTGATTAAATTATTTGTTTAATCTGTGGTGCTATAAATTAATTTCTAACAGTCTAAGAGAAAATAGTTTTTATTGAATCATGTCTGGTAGTACCTCTAGTTCTCCCTTTAAGTCCCTAGTTGACACCTCAGATCTTTCGGAGAAGTTCGCTGGAAAGAACTTCAAGCGTTGGTCTGAACGCATAAAGATCCTGGCCGCCAATTAAGGGTATGT